>VDFB02170121.1:0-69378 GCA_007258455.2 Sequoia sempervirens | reverse complement strand
GCATCATTATAAAAAAATGAAAATAGGGAAGCAACTACTAAAAGGAGGGCTTAGGAAGAAAGAAAGCACAATATTGGATATCATTCTTTTATTAAACTCTATTGATATAGTATGGAGATTATTTTTTTGGTTTAATGTGAAATGTCAGCAATATTTTACATACTGCTATAGTTTAATTGTTATCTCTTATCAATTTGTAAAACTTTCTTGTTATTTCCTACTTTCAACTCTTAATTTATTGTTACTTTATAATTTGTTGCCAAGTGATGTATCACTTCAAATATATCTTTTTATTGTTTTATTTGTTATTTCTGGACACTTTTTTAATTACTCCTTATTTTTAATATGTTGGCCATTATAAATAAAAAATGAGTAAATAAAATAAAATTATTTTTTATGTAAATAAAAAATAGTTTACCAAATAAAAATACAATCAACAATATAAATAAAATAAAATAATTCTTAAATAATTGCAAAGTAAAATAAAATAAATAATATAATTAAAATACAATAATCTTTTAATAGTTCCAAAATAAAATAAAATAAATTTTAAGTAAATAAAATAATTCAATAATAATGGTCAAGGATAATCAATGTTTTACTTTTAATTAATATCCTTATTTAATAATTTTTTAAATATCATTATATTATTTTTAATATTTGACAAATCAATTAATATTTTATTTTTAAATTAGTTTTTTTAGACTGATTAACATTAAGTTTAATACTTTTATTGATTATTATTAGAATACATACTATTGATTATTCTTTCACTTTAATATTATATTAAAATTTATAAAGTAATTAAAACTGAACTTAAGATCGATCATAAAATTCTGGGCTGCTTTTTTGACATATTTAATTCCTAAATATAAAGATTATTTGTACCATTGCAGCTTCGAAGCCTGCCTAGTAAAGATGGTGGTGAATGATCTGATTAAGTCACTGGACAGGGTACCATTAGAAGTTGCAAAGCACCCCGTGGGAATGGACATTCTGAAGAATGCTCTCATTCAGAAATTAAATCTCAATTCAATTGGTGAGGTGGTTAAAGCTGGAATATGGGGTATTGGTGGTATTGGGAAGACCACAGTTGCCAAGGCCGTGTATAACCAAGTTTATGTTGATTTTGAAGCTACTTCTTTTGTATCCAATGTCCGCACCACTGCTACAGAGGCCACAGACCTTACAAAACTGCAGGAAAAAATTCTCAAAGATTTATCTAAATATGATGAAAAAGTGGACAGTGTTGATAAGAGTATAACTTTGTTCAGAGATCGTTTGGGAGGAAAACGTGTGCTGCTAATTTTGGATGACGTGGATAGTGTTGAACAAGTAAATGCTTTGGTTGGGGATTGGCTAGGCTCTGGTAGCAGGGTTATCATAACTTCCAGAGATAAACACATCCACAATGTTGCTCAGATCTCATCAGAATGCATCCACGAGATGAGTGGATTAGAGATAAATGAAGGCATCCAGTTATTTAGTTGGCACGCTTTCCTGAGAGAATCTCCAAGTTTGGGTTACGAAGACTTGTCCAAAAGAATAGTGGAAGCTTGTAAGGGGCACTCTCTTTCATTGGAAGTGATTGGAACCTTCTTGTATGATAAGCAGGATGACAGAGGTTGCTGGGAGGAAGTTCTTGACAACATTACCTTCAACTCACAAATTCACGAAAGGCTTTACATCAGTTATAATGCTCTTAGTGATGAAGAAAAAGAAATATTCATAGACATTGCTTGCTTCTTCGTTGGAGAAGACAAAAATTATCCCATTGTTTTCTGGAAATCCTTGTACAAGATGGTAGATATTGCTGTATATAATCTTTCGATGAAGTTATTGATAAAGATTGATGATGAAGGTATATTTCATATGCATGACCATTTGCGAGATATGGACCGAACTATTGCTGAAAAAGAGAAAGAGGGTACTCGACTATGGAAGACTGCCCATCTAAGCACCATATCCTACAACATCAACTTCTCTCGCCTTCGAATCAAGGAAGGCAATCTACAGAGGTTTGAAAGGCTGTACAGACCTGGTCTTTGCTATCTTCATTTGTGGCATCTGCACATTGAAGGCATGCTAAAAGACATAATAGCCATGCTTCCCCCAAGTTTGGTATGGTTAAGGCTAGATCGCTGTAGCTTTGATGAAAAGATGGATAGAGTAATAAAGAAGCCACGTCACTGCAGATTTGTGGGTAACATCTCGCAATTGAAGACTATGCAACTAAGGCACTGCATTAATTGGGTTGACGACCTTCTTATCTCCTCCCTCTTTTCTCTTCCTAATAGACAACTGCAGCACTTGGACTTGGGATGGTCTAAACATTTATGTAATCTCCCTGATATCACTGGCAACCTGTTACAGCTGCGTCACTTGAACTTGGAATGGTGTCAATTCTTAGAGAGCCTCCCTGATACCATTGGCAACCTGTCACAACTACAGCACTTGAACTTAGAATGTTGTGAAAGGTTGAAGCGCCTCCCTCATACCATTGGCAACCTGACACAGCTGCAGCACTTGAACTTGGGAGAGTGTAAAAGATTAAAGAGCCTCCCTCATAGCATTGGCAACCTGTCTCAATTGCAGGAATTAAACTTGATGTTTTGTGAAAGGTTAAAGAACCTCCCTGATACCATTGGCAACCTGTCACAGCTCCAGCACTTGAACTTGCACTTGTGTAGAAGGTTAACTAACCTCCCAAATACCATTGGCAACCTATCACAACTGCAGGACTTGGATTTGTACTGGTGTGAAAGGTTAAATAACCTCCCTGATACCATTGGAAACATATCACAGCTGCAGGAGTTAAGGTGTAACAACATAAATAGCCTCCCTGACACTATTGGCAACCTGTCAAAGTTGCAGCACTTGCAGTTGGGACAGTGTATGAGCTTAAATAGCCTCCCCGATACCATTGGCAATTTGTCACAGTTGCAACATTTGGAGATAGAGTGTCTAAGAATCAATAGCCTCCCTGACACCATTGGCAACCTGTCACAATTGCAACGCCTGAAGTTGAAAAATTGTATAAGCTTAAATAGCCTCCCTAATACCCTTGGCAACTTGTCACAGTTGCAGCACTTGGGGTTGGGAATGTGTATAAGCTTAAATAGCCTCCCCGATACCATTGTCGATTTGTCACAGTTGCAGCACTTGGAGTTAGAGTGTATAAGATTTAATAGTCTTCCTGACACTATTGGCAACCTGTTGCAACTGCAGCACTTGGAGTTGAAAAATTATAGGAGCCTAAATAGCCTTCCTGATAGCATTGGCAATTTGTCACAGTTGCAGCACTTGGAGTTAGAGTGTGTGAGGTTAAATAGCCTCCCTGACACCATTGGCAACATGTTACAACTGCAGCACTTTTGTTTGGAAAAGTGTATGAGCTTAAATAGCCTTCCTGATACCATTGGCAATTTGTCACAGTTGCAACACTTGAGGTTGGCAGAGTGCAGGAGCTTAAATAGCCTCTCTGATACTATTGGCAGTTTGTCTCAGCTGCAGCACTTGGAATTGAATTGATGTACAAGATTAAATAACCTCCCTGATACTATTGGTAATTTGTCACAGCTGCAGCACTTGAACTTGGAATATTGTGTAAGGTTAGAGAGCCTCCCCGATACCATTGGCGGCTTGTCAAAGCTGCAGCACTTGAAGTTGAGAAAGTGTATAAGCTTAAATAGTCTCCCTGATACCATTGGCAACCTGTCACAGCTGCAACACTTGGAATTGAGATGGTGTATAAGTTTAAATAGTCTCCCTGATACCATTGGCAACCTGTCACAGCTGCAACGCTTGGAATTGAGATGTTGTACAAGCTTAGAAAGCCTCCCTGACACCATTGGCAACCTGCCACAGCTGCAACACATGGATTTGAGATTTTGTATGAGCTTAGGAAGCCTCCCTGACACCATTGGCAACCTGTCACAGCTGCGGGACTTGAGCTTGAGATACTGTGTAAGCTTAAATAGCCTTCCTGACACCATTGGCAACCTGTTACAACTGCAGCAGTTGCATTTGGGAAGGACTGATAGCTTACATGCCCTCCCGGATACCCTTCGTAACCTTTACAGCTGCCGCTTTTTTGGTTTCCGTCTGAGACATGTTTCGTGGGTAATCTTAGTAGCGTTTTAGACTTGAGGTGTGAATTTAAATAAATATTTCCCAGACAATAACATAAAAATACCTAAATTACACTTCACCCTCGATAGATTAAATAAAGGTGATCGCCATGTTATAATACTTTTTTACATTTTTCTATTTTTATCTTGATGAAAGAATTAAATTAACTGTATAGCTATTAAATTTTAGCATACAAAAAATATAATTTAATCTATATATATCACCTTTTTCCAATGACGAGCGAAGGTGGCGACAGAAAATTTTCAGAGGTTGGCTAGACGAATGAGGAAGGTGCGGAATGTAGCAGGCCGAGGCTCCATTGCAGTAACGCGACCCATAGTGATCACTGGACAATCGATCTTTCGAGGGAGGCAAAGACGGACATTGAAATGTTAAGCGAACTGGCAATAATCTGTCGCATAATCGGTCCTAAATTCAGCAGAGATTCCATCAGTTGTTGGCTGGCTCGCTCATGGAGCAAGATGGAGATAGTGAACTTCGTTCCTAAAGGATTCTTTGTTGCAATTTTCAAATCAGCAGGGGAAAAAGACAAGATTTTGGAGTCTGGGCTCTGGAGAATGGAGGGGCATCCGGTATATATGCAAAATTGGGCTCCGAATTTCGATCCGGTAAAATTGGAACCTTACAACATGCCGATCTGGGTCCGCTTTTACAACCTACCTTTCGAGTACTGGGTGGAAGATTGTATTGACAAAATTGGGAGAACCCTTGGGACGCTGATCAGCGTGGATGAAGAGATAATTAACGGGGATTCTTACTTGTACCTTCGGATCCAGATCGGGGCTGTATGCAAGATCCCGAGCAAATTATGGTTAAGTGTTGATGGCGAGCATAGGGAGATCCCTGTGGAAATCGAGGAGGAAAAGTTCTGTGTGCGTTGCGGTAGCCGATCTCATTTTGAAGCTATCTGCCGGGGGAAACCGAAGGATAAGAAGGTTTGGAAGCCAAAGAAACCAGAGGCCGAGGTGGCTGAGAAAGAAAATGGCCCGCCTAGGCTGGATTCGGTGTCGCCCTTGGCGGATGCAGGCCTAACAATGGGAGGAGCCATTATACCCTACTGTGATGCTGCCATTGAGGAGCCGAATATTGCTGGCGCTATGGTGGTCGAGGATGTGAATGAGGTTGCGACTCACAAGGCTGACACTCACACGGCATTTTGTCCGGCGGAGCCAAGGGAGCTGGCCTCAGAGGCGGACGCCTCAGATGAGGACGCGCTGGATATCGTGGAGGAAAGGAGAATCTGCCAATCTGATGCTTGTCTATTGGGCAAGATTAAGAAAGGCCGTGGGAGGAAGTCAATGAAGCAGAAGAGGGCGGAGGCGGCGGAAGACTTAGGGCTTCCAAGTATAAAGAACTTTTTCGAAACCAAGGGAGCCAGGGCTTCCCTTGGGAAGCCATGAAGCTCACAACTCGGAATGTCAGGGGTCTCATGGCCCCTGACAAACGGCGCTTAATCAAGCGTCACTTAGATAGATTAGCTTCAGATATTATTATTCTACAAGAGACGAAAATAAGCGAGGTGGAGGGGAGCAAATTCTTAAAATATTGCAAGAAGTGGTCTGGTTCTTTCCTTAGTGCTTCTGGCTCGGCTGGCAGTTTGGGTGTCCTCTGGTTAGATAACTCTGTGGATTTGGTGGTGGATGCATGCTCGACTTATTGGATGCTATGCATGGTGAGACACAGGAATTCGAACATCTCTTTTCCGCTCTTCAATGTGTATGGGCCGATTAAAACTGGTGACAAGGCGTTGGTTTGGGAGCAAATTCGTTCTCGGGCCGGATTGTTGGATTGTAATATGTTGATCCTGGGCGGAGACTTTAACGCAATTTTGGACTTAACAGAAAAAAATGGTGGCCTTTCGAAAGAAAATAAATCAATGTTGGACTTTAGGGATTTCGTTTCGGCATTAGGGGTGTTGGATTGCTGCCCTAGGAATGGCTCCTTCACTTGGACAAATCGCCGGAAGGACTTTACAAATATTTCCGAGCGCCTTGATCTCTTCCTAATCGGCGGGGGCTGGTTGGAGGGATCATTTACCTTTTCCTCTCATATTCTCCCGATTTCTGCTTCCGACCATTTTCTGGTGCAAATGGAAATTGGGCCAGGTGAAAAGTCGGTGAAGAGCTATTTTAAGTTCGAGTCTATGTGGTGGAGAGACACGAAGCTGATTGAACTTTTGGAACAATGGTGGCTGGAAGGGAACATTTTTGATGGGACTGTGAGTTACTGTTTTGTGCGCAGATTGGCGTTTATCAAAGAGAAATTGAAGAAGTGGAACTGTGAGTCTTTCAAAAACATCTTTGTGGAGAAAGCTGAAATCGAACATGAGTTGGAGGTTCTCAATGAAATTGTGCTTAGGAATGGAATGTCTGCTACTGAATATAACAAAGAGAAAGAACTGATGGCTAGGCATTCAAAGTGTTTGGCCAGGGAAGAGTTGTTTTGGAGGGACAAGGCTAGGGAACTGTGGTTGAAAGAAGGCGACTCAAATTCCAAGTTTTTCCATAATTCGTCTCGGGCTCGTAGAGAGAGGAACCAGATTGAGTCCATTTCATGCCCGGATGGGTCAAT
Source organism: Sequoia sempervirens (assembly GCA_007258455.2). Taxonomy (NCBI): domain Eukaryota; kingdom Viridiplantae; phylum Streptophyta; class Pinopsida; order Cupressales; family Cupressaceae; genus Sequoia; species Sequoia sempervirens. The sequence continues at coordinate 62,655 of VDFB02170121.1, read as the reverse complement.
TGTCTCTGATTGGGACGACATTGAACGGGAGGCTGTGAGATACTTCAAATCTCTGCTTGCAGCCGTCAACCCTGAGAACGGTAATGGGCCATGGCCGATTCTTGATTGTATTCCAAGCTGTATCAATTCTGATCAGAACAAAATTCTCTGCAGCCCTTTCACCTTGGATGAAGTCAAGCGTGCGGTCTTTGAATTGCATCTTGACAAGGCTCCCGGGCCTGACGGACTTTCTGCTAGTTTTTTTCAAAATTGTTGGCATTTTATGGGTACGGACCTATGGAGGCTTCTGGAGGATTTTAGAAAGAAGAAGTTTATAAAGGACCTGAACAACACTGCCATTGCACTAATTCCTAAAAAACAAGTGTGTGAGTCTTTTGCGGATTTCCACCTTATATCCCTTTGCAACACTGTGTCTAAGATACTAACCAAAGCTTTAGCATATAGGTTAAAGGTGGTTATGGATAGCGTAATATCAGAAGAACAAAGTGGCTTCTCCCCTGGAAGAGAGATTTTGGATAGTATCATAACCACTTCTGAGACTGTGCATTCGATTGTTTCTGAGCATTCCAAAGGTATGCTAATCAAATTAGATATAAGCAAAGCTTATGACCGCGTCAATTGGAACTTCCTCCTGACTATCTTGGACAAATTTGGCTTTTCTAAAGATTGGATTGGTATGATAAAGATGTGCATCTCCACGCCTCGCCTTTCCATTTTGGTGAATGGCTCCCTTTGTGGTTTTTTTGGGGCCACAAACGGCCTCAGGAAAGGAGATCCCTTGTCTCCTTTCCTGTTTGTGATTATGGCTGAGGCTTTGGGGAGGCATATAAGGAAATTGAGGTTGGACGAGTGTTGGAAAGGGATAAAGATTGCTGACAACTTGGATCCAATGACTCACTCTCAATTTGTGGACGACACAATGCTATTTGGTGTCTCCTCCATTGGCGAGGCAAAGGTAATCAAGGAGGCCTTGGATCTTTATGTTTCTTCCTCGAGACAAGTTATAAATAAAGAAAAATCAGCAATATTTTTCTTTAACACAAAAGCCTCAATTTGACAAAAAATTGCGAGCATTCTAGGCTTCTCTATTGCCTCCCTCCCCACAAAGCACCCGGGGGCCCCTCTCTTCCAAGGTATATGCAGAATTGATCATTGGCGCGGGGTGATTGGGGGTTGTAGAAATAGGACTGTGGCCTGGAAAAACAAGTGGCTCTCCCTAGCAGGCAGAATACAAATGTTAAGATCAGTGCTCTCGGTTGTTCCTATTTTCGTTATGTCATGTTTCAGACTAACGTATAAAGCATCCAGGGACCTTGAAGGCTTTATGAAGAAGTTTCTTTGGGAAGGGGCCAAGGAAGGAAGGTGAATCCCGCTCATAAGTTGGGAAACTGTATGCACAGACAAGTTGGCTAGGGGTGCTGGGTTACGTAGGTTGGACCTTCAAAACCGTGCCCTGGGAGCAAAACTTGGTTGGAAAATGTATAGTGATGCAGGAAAATTGTGGTGCAAAATCCTACAAAAAAACTATCTTGACAATGATGAGCCGAGGAGGATTCTTACTATGGCCAATTCCCAAGGTGGTTCGCCAGTATGGAATTTCATATGGGAATGCAGACCGTTGCTTGTCAACCACCTATCCTGGTGCATTGGGAATGGGCAGCTTGCAGATTTTTGGTGGGATTCGTGGAATGGCTTCCCGTCTCTTGCAAGTGTGCTTGGTGACTTGGAGTGGGTGGATGAGGCAATTGCTAGTCATGGTAAACATGTGGCTGACTACATCATGAGAGATGTTAGCTTGGGTGGCGCTTCATTTAAATGGGTGAATGTGGATGGGTTGGATATCCCGAATGAGGCTAAACAACCTTTGTGCAAAATGTTGGATGATCAAAGAATAACGCTCTCTGACATGGAGGATGCTGTGATCTGGTGCGGATCCAAATCTGGGCATTACTCGGTGAAACTCGGTTATCAAATGTAGTGTGTCAGGCCGGCTGGTGATCCTTGGCCTGTCAAATTATGTTGGAAGAAAGAGGTTCTTCCCAACGCTGGCGCCTTCCTTTGGACTGCTTTGCATGGCAGGATCTTGACTAGGAAAAGGCTCTTGAAGTTCGGATTTATTGGTCCTCAAATATGTGTGATGTGTTGCAAAGACGAAGAAATTGTCAATCATCTTCTCAACTTCCAGTATGCCGCCGCCTATTGGGATTGGCTTCAAGCTTCTTTTGGGTGGTCCACCCCTCGTTAGAAGGATCTTAAATAGTGGTTATTGATCTGGCCTACCTACAGAAGGAATAACGTTTAGGCGGCTGCCTAGTGGGTGGCCCCGTCAACGGTGGCATGGCAATTATGGAAAGAACGCAACAAGCGGATTTTTCATAATTCTTCCTTGGATGTGGGGGAAATTCTAAAGAGGATCGAAATTGGAATGGTGGAAGTGCTAAATATGAGAGGCGGTGGGTGCAATGCAACTGTGTTCTCACACTGGGATGATAGACTTCAGAAACTTTAGTGTGGTTTAAAGTCGCCAGGGCAGCTCGCAATGAACGCAAAAAGGAAAAGAATAGATGCGAGGTGGCTTCCTCTGGTGGATGGCTACGTCTTGAACTTAAATTTGATGGCGCATCCAAAGGGAATCCTGGGCAGTCAGGAGTCGGCTGCGTAATAAGAGATTGCTCAGGCAGGGTTATTACAACAATGTCTAGAAGACTTGGTGTGGCCACCAACAACGAGGTGGAAGTTGAAGCATTGGCATGTAGGATGCACCTATGTTTGTCTAAAGGTCTCCTGCAGGTAGGGATCGAAGGGGACTCACAAGTTTTCTTATCATCAGTAGTCAAAGGGAGGTCTCAAAACTGGAAGCTCAGCCCGAGGATAAATGACATTACGGGGTCTGAGAAATTTGATTTTTTTTCCCTAAAGCATCTCTTCCATGAGGCGAATGTGTTGGCTGACAGGATTGCCAACCTGGGAGTAATGCAAACCGATTTGGATGTCTTTTATGATGAGGCCTCTCTTCCACCGGATATTGGCGAGATTGTCACTGTTGAAATGGCCACAATTGATGTTAGTAACAGTGCATCTGATTGAAGGGCTCTTGGGTCTTGCACTCTGCGCAAGACTTACTGTGTGGTTGGCTTGTCCTTTTGTGTTCACTGGATTGGTCGTGTTGTGTTGGTGATCTTGTTGGTCCGCTGCTTGACTGGGTGCCCTAAGGGGTGTCGGGTGGTCACTTTGTTGTTGTATCCGTTCTTGGCATGTCTTTTTGATGTACAATGTGTTTGCCTGGGTACTGATGCGGTTTGAGTTGACGTTTCAATTGGTGTATTGCTGCATTTTTTACTCCAAAAAGCACAAGAACTGTCTTCTCAAGCGAGTCGTGGAGCAGAGGGAAAATTTCTTGGCGTTTATGTTGTTCCTAGAATGTAATGGTTCGTTTGGTGTCTTTGTAGATGGCACAGGCTATCTGTTTTGTCTGGTGTCGTATGGCTTTGTAACCCTATAAATTTTCACATTAATCTTGGGAGCTACCCCCTTTGGTAGTGCTTACCAAAAAAAAATAAAAATAAAAATAATTAGCATACAAAAAGTGCATATATTTGTCTCTTTCTATATTTAAACTTTCCTTCTCTATGGAAAATGATAATCACAAATATATTAAATTTTAAGTGTGTTAAAAATACCCGTGGTAACAAAATATTGGTACTAGATGTTGGAGATATAATCTCACCTGCTTTATTTAATGCTCAAGCTGTATCCATCTCATCAGCATGATTCACATCATCTTTGTCTTATCAAGATATCTCAGCATTGAAGTTAATCAGCCATCGTACATGCATTGGATCACAAACTGACCCCAACATTAAAGAGAAATTTATGAAGCCAGATTTTGGAAATGACATGAAATGAATTTGCATTAACTACTACGTTGGCCTCACACATTTTGTGGGTGCATTAGGAAATATTATTTTATGTTTTTGCTGAAGACTCTAGAAGATGCCTTTTAGGTTTGATATTTGGTTGCTTTTTTTGTTGCGCAGTGAAGAAGGAGATAGCTCAAAAAGGAGCAGAATAGAAAGTAGAACTCTGTAATGAAAGTGATGATGAAGGAGCTGAAGCTCTGTGAAAACAAAACATAATTTTGATTAATATAAATCACTGGGTTGTTGTGTATTGCTTTTTTTCATTTTGTTCTCCTCTGTTTTGCTATATAATGGTGTTTAATCGAATGATCTAAAATCTGCTATTAGTTTGTTTTTATTTCTATGTTTGTTTTTGTTTGATCTCCCCCTTTTAAATCTGACATCTGGTATCAGAGCTAAGGGTCATGAGAAGATCCAGGGAGTATTAGAGCTTATGGTAAATTTGTTGCAAGCTACCAAGGAGATCAAAGGAAGGTTGTGAAGGGCAGAAGTCTGGATGCTTAGCAGATTGTAGTGTTTGGAGAAAGACAAATTGCTGGTAGAAGAAATGCCAAAGATTGCAGCCATAAAGAAAAAATACAAGCTGCCACATAAGTTGTTGAAGAAATTTTTGTACCAGACTGCCACAAAATAAAGGAGTTTGTTGGTATCAGAAGAATCGTTGTTTGAAAGTCAATCATCACAGAAGCTAAAGAGAGTTACTAAGAGAAAGCTGTTGGAGGATTGCAACAGTTAAAACAAAAGTAAGAAAAGTTGTTTGGAGATTTGGGCAAAGTTATTAAAAGGAGAATAAAAGAGGATTATTAGTGGTTACCACAAGCCACCATAGTTGCTGGTAGCCAAGAGTTTTACTGGGCCATCAACCCAAAAGAAAATTGTTGAAGTCATTAAAGGAGGAAGAGAAAGAGCCTGTGAGAAAGTGGGCAACAAGCTGCAAATGGAAGAGAGTTCTGGGTGAGAACGTATGGGCAAATGGAGAAGCCAGGCCTTGCCATGTTTGAAAGGTAAGAGAAGCTATGAAGAAGTGAAGAGATAACACAAAGTGGTGAAAAGAGGTTGTGTGGAGATTCATGCCAGTTGGATAGAAGGAATATGAGTAAAGTTAATTATCTACTCAAATAGAGGATTGCAGTAAGAGTTTTGAAGCACCAAAATTGTTGATCTTATGAAGATTGCTGAAAATCGTTGTGCAAAAGAAGAAGCTCACTATTCAGGAGCACTGTCGCAAAAGAAGAAACTACTAGCAAATAGTGTGTATGTCAGGAGAATAAAAGGGTATTTTGTTAAGTAGGCCAAATAAGTGTGAAGATATTGTAGAATAAAGGAGGAACTCTGCATGTTGTAGAGCCTGAAAGAAGTCTTTACTAAGGATCTGAAGATTTTGAAATAGATGAAGTTCTATTGAAGTGCAATCCAAAGAAAGTTTATCAAGAGGCAGATTATGAAACTTATGAAGCTAAAAAAAATAAAGAATGCATTTTGTGATCTAAATCTGTTAAAGAAAGAATATTAGATCCTGTTGAATTTAAAGTCTAAAGGGGGAGCATGAGATAAAAGAGTGAAGAAAGAAAGTGACCCCAGATTGGTTTTTGAAGCCAAATAAAAAAAAAGGTTATCACTGTTGATAAAAAGACCCTACTATTTCAAGTCATCAGTGTTTGCAGATTGAAGGAATGGCAAAATTTATCAAAGTCCCTGAACAAATATTGGAAGAGACTTTTAAAAGGAGCTGCAGTTGGTAAATCTATCGTTGTTTATTTTTCCAAAGGAGTCAAGCTGAATGAAAATTCTGTATTGTTGTAGCAAGTTTGGGGTACTCTGTTTTTCCCTTGTTTTTATTCTCTTTGTCTTATTAACAAAGAAAAGAGATAAGATTGTTGTTAGAGGAAGAATAGAAGTCAAAGAAGCAGCTGCAAGGAGGGTCTGAGATCTGTCAAGATAAATAGAGCCAACTGTTAAAGAAGAAGAGACTTCGTTGACATTGTAAGCACAACTGAAGCTGTTGAAGGAGTTTTATCAGTCAAAAGAAATTGTAAAGAAATAGAGTGAAGGCACTCGAAGCTGTTGAAAGATAAGACTCTATAACAAAATCAAGGTAAGTTGAAATTGTTTGTTACAGATGGGAAAAGTAGGAAAAAGAGTTAAAAAGGAGAATGAGAATTTAGCAACTGTAAAAGATGTTTTAGAAGAAGAATTGTTAAATGTTAAGAAATGCAATTCAGAATTGGTAGCAAGTATAAAAGAAAAAGTAAAAGAGAAATATGAAATTATATGTGAAAATGATGTCTTGAGTAAAGAATTGGATGAAGTTAAAAAGAAAAATGTAGAATTGGAAGAAAAATTAAAACCAGGTCTATAAAAGAAAAAGAGGAAATACAAAACAAGTTGAAGTTTGTTGAAGATTTGAAACAAAATCTGAAAAAATTAGAAAAAGAAAACAGTTTTCAAAAGCAAGAGATATTAAAATTGCAGTAGGAAAATGACTATTTGAAGACAAATCCAGTTGTGCATGATATTTCTTGTGATACAAATGATTTGCATTTTGATCAATCAAATGAAGAATGTAACCTTGTTGAAATCATGTGTGAAGAAGATTGTATTGATGAAGATGAACATGTTAATGAGTCTGAATCTGATTCTGCAAATGCTATTTGTTTTGATGACAATGTTGGTACGAAAATTATGAAAAGAATGGGATACAAAGGAGAAGGATTAGGAAAACAAGAACAAGGAATGACACAGCCAATTGAGTCAACAATGAGGCCAAAATATGAAGGTCTCGGGTATGTTCCAGGAAAAGAGAATGATCCTACAAAAGTAGGTAAATTTGTTCGAGAAATGAAGAATGTTGAGTGTACACATTGCCACAGAAAAGGTCATACCGAGGATAAGTGTTGGAATTTACATCCTTGCAACATATGTGGATTAAAGAATCATTGTGAGAAAATGTGTTTAAACAAATATTGGAAGAATGAATCAATGACAGATTGCATAAGAATGGATTGTGGATGGATCTATGGATCAAGTTGGAAGAAGCTTATAGGTATGTTCAAACAATTGTACAAATTTTCATATGTGAAAAATGATAACAATCATAAAAGGTATGAATGTTCAAAAGGGCTGAAAAATATTTTGAGTGAAAAGAAATTGTTGTCTAGTGAGACATTTTCAGATTGTGAAGATATTGAAAGTTCCATGTTGATGTTTTGAAACAATAGTTGAAAAAAATTGCCGCAGCAGTTGAAAAATGCCAAATGAATGTCATCATTATTGAAAGTTGAAAATGGTTTGACATTTTTTATTGAAAAAGTCAGAAAAAATGGTTGCAAACACAAAACATAGAAGTGCAAGAAGAAGCCACAAGAGCTTTCAAGTTTGAGTGTTGGATGCCTTGTATGCAAGGGGTCATATGCAAGGAGATTTGAAGACTTAGAGAAGTAGCTGAAGCTATCATTGCAAAAATTCAAAGGTTGATACAACAACAGATGTTGTAGAAATAATAAATTAAAAAGAGATTGTAGATGTTGAAGCATCAGTAAAAAGGAAAAAGGAAGGAGGTCCGGAAACTCTCAGCAGAAGAGTTGCTCTGGAATGTTTGCAGCAGCAACACAAAAAGTTGCATTGCGCTGGAAGTTTTGCTCTGGAAAGTTAGCTCTAGAAATTTTGAATGGTGATAAAAAAAAAATTAAAAAGGCACAAGACTAAGAGGGAATGTTCAAGAGAACAGAACAAAGATAGAAAAAGGATAGAAGTTAGTTGAATAGACTTTGTGTAGCAGCACACAAAAATCACATTGTTGATGCCATATCATCAGTAAAAGAAGTCAGCAAAAATGAAGTTGCCGCCAAGCGGAATGAGAAATGCAAGTCATTGTAAATCAGTTGAAGACGTTGCCATGATAGAAGGAGATTGTTGTAAAAACAACCAAGAGGATCCAAGTCACAAAAAAAAAAAATAGAAAGAGAGCAATGCAGCTCTACAACAAGCAAGAACGTGGTGTAAGGAAGAAGACATAGCATCGAAGCTTTGTTATAAAAAGATGAGGAAGAAGACAGAGCAACACTACTCACAATTTTTTTTATACAAGAATAAGAACAATGCAAGAAAGAGGATTTTATAAAAGATCAGAAGATCTCAAAAAAAATTCAGTTGTATGAGGTCATAAAAGGTCAATTGAAGTTGTCAATGAGTAAAAAAATAGCACAGCAAAATGATGCAACACTTTCTAAGTAATTTTTGAAATTAGAACATAGATGCTCCAGAACTTGAAGTCAGATGCTCCGGAACTTGAAGAAAAATGCTCAAGAACTTGAAGTCAGATGCTCCGGAACTTGAAGAAAAATGCTTTAGAACTTGAAGGAAGATGCTCTGGAACTTTTGGACAGAATTCTAGAAATGAAGGTAGATGCGCCAGAACCTTTTGAGAAGGTGGATGCTCCGAAATTTTTCTTGAGATGAATGTTCACAGTTGAGATTAAGGGGGAGTGTTGGAGATATAATCTCACCTGCTTTATTTAATGCTCCAGTTGTATCCATCTCATCAGCATGATTCACATCATCTTTGTCTTAGCAAGATATCTCAGCATTGAAGTTAATCAGCCATCGTACCTGCATTGGATCACAAACTGACCACAGCATTAAAGAGAAATTTATGAAGCCAGATTTTGGAAATGACATGAAATGAATTTGCATTAACTACTACGCTGGCCTCACACGTTTTGTGGGTGCATTAGGAAATATTATTTTATGTTTTTGCGAAAGACTCTAGAAGATGCCTTTTAGGTTTGATATTTGGTTGCTTTTGTTGTTGCGCAGTGAAGAAGGAGATAGCTAAAAAAGGAGCATAATAGAAAGTAGAACTCTGTAATGAAAGTGATGATGAAGGAGCTGAAGCTCTGTGAAAACAAAACAGAATTTTGATTAATATAAATTACTGGGTTGTTGTGTATTGCTTGTTTTCATTTTGTTCTCCTCTGTTTTGCTATATAATGGTGTTTAATCGAATGATCTAAAATATGCTATCAGTTTGTTTTTATTTCTATGTTTGTTTTTGTTTGATCTCCCCCTTTTAAATCCGACATCAATGGTGCAATTAAATTAAAGTTTGTTTTTAGTTCCTCCAAAGGAACTATAGGCGAGCCTGTTTCTTAATTAGTGAATAATAACTTTGTTTTTAACAAATGAGCATTGAACTTTTTTTCTTATTAGACAAATATTTGAGCATAAACTTTTTGATTGCAATTTTTTAAGGCATTTTTTTAGCTAATTTTTAAGAATTTTTTTTAACTCTTCAAAAGTTTTATATTTTTCATTCTATGTATTTTTACTTGCTGGAACTAAAAATTGATTAATATTTTTAATTTCAGCAAATCAAAATTGATTGTTTTCTTTTCAAACATTATATTTTAATTTTTCTAAAAAATTTAGGTGATGAGTATGGGAAGTGAGCATAATATTTTTGTTTGCGGCAATTTATCTACGAGAAGTGCAATGATGATTGAAAAACCAAACTAAAATTCTTTTAAAAAGCTTTCAAAAAATTTAAAAATGCCACAACTCTCTTTTTGAATGTTTAATTAAATTAGATTTATTATTATTAAATAAATGATATTATATGATGACACCAATTTGAAAATCAAAAAGATTAAAATTCTTTGAAAATAAATAATTATTTTATAATAAATAAATATATAGTTGTGAATTATAATTAATAAATAAATAAATATTCCTTATAATCCCACTTTAATTGAATGGGATTCTATTCTTAACTTGAAAAGGCAAATTTATTTGATAGTAGAAACATCTTATAAATTTAGAAAGTATCATTGGCATGCTAAATTGTAGATCTATATCTTCTCATTCCTTCATTGGGCCCCCCACATAATAATCGAAGCTATGCAATTATTAATTGCTCGTTACTTTTATTAAATCAATTTGTTTTGAATAGGGTTGCGTTATAGTTGAACTGTTGTGATTTCTGTTACCAAGAAGGCTGGATTCTATAACTTCTGTAACTAATTTCTCTTAATGTTTTCGGCAAGAATAGCATTATCAAATATATATATATATTTGATTTCTGCAGCGGCTTGGGGGAGAAAGGTTTTGAGCGGAGCCTTTCCTTGTTTCGTCTGTGTTACTTACAACAGTTTTGCTCTTTGAAAGTATTGAAATAATGACACGATAAATGGGGAAAAGAAGAATTCATAATTAGCGAGAAGAGATGGTAAACCTGGCAGTCCTCCTTGCGTCACAGGTTCAACAAAAGGGAAGGAAATGCTCAGCCATTGGGGTAAATGCTGCAATTCATCTTTTAATGGGTACCCCTTATTGAAGCTCTGTAAACCATTCTGAAGGACATTGCAATAGCTCTTCACTCTGTTTGCATTTTTAGATCTGGTTAGAAATTCCATGCTCATTTGTATTTATAAATTTTTGGTTAGTTCCTGCTGTTTGAATGCGTGAGTCTTTGTTGTGTAATTATGGGATGGTTACTCACCTTGTGTGTCCAGGCTATGTGCATACTAAACAATTTTATTACCCAGTTCGATTTACAAGAACCCATGCAAATTTGTATTGCTTACCCAATTATTTCCTACATTTTGTTTTGCAGTTAGCACTGGCTAATATCTATGAAGTTCTTTGATATTATAAAAGCATTTTATGTAAAAGCTTGATTAGAGTCTGAATATGGTGAGTCTTTCAGATCTCATCACAAATATGTTCCAACATAAGTCAGGATATTTATTATGCGTGCTATATGACTAAGTTTTCATGAAATTTCCAGAAGTTATACTCCGATCATTTTGTTTTGCAGTGCATACTGGCTGATATGTATGACGTTCTTTAATATCAAAGCATCTGGTGTAAAATCTTGCTCAGATTTTTAATGTGTGGTCTCTCAGACATCATCACAAATATCTTCTCACATAAATCAGGGTGTATATTCTGTGCTATTTGGCTAAGTCTTCCTGAAATTTCCAAAAAAATATTCTCTATTCACCAATTTTTTTCAAAAATACATATACCAATTTTTCATATAAAATATACATAAGTTTAATAGAGTTACCAAAATATTCAACCATTAACAGTCAATTTTATGTTTTTCTTCAAAATTAGCCTATAATACATGCATTTATTTATCAAATTGGAGCTATTTGTCTGCTATTAAAGATTCATTCCTAATTATTTTAAACCGACATATATCAGATTAAAGTTTTAATATAGTGTATCTCATAGACATCATTACAAATATGTTTCTTTCTCTATAAGATATTGGTCACATTGACTTCATTCTAATAAGCAATAATGTTTGGATTTACTTTAAAGTTTACTCGCCTGTTCCCTGTTACATATATATTATATTCTAATCATTTATAATTTCGAGTAGGTGTTAAATATTTATCATTATACTCCATGTTCATTTCAGTTGTGAGCGGTTATCTTACTCAATAAAGATTGTGAATTTGAAACTGCAACTTTTATTTTTTGTTTGGATAGATGGACTTGTAGATTTTGATGAATTTGTAGCTGCTACATTGCATGTGCATCAACTGGAGGAGCATGATTCTGAAAAGTGGCAGTTTATATTTTAGTTATTCAAATATGTGTATATGTATGCAAATAAAATCATATGAACTGTTTTCTGATGAGCATTAAAGAGCAGATAAAAACATAACTAACAGAAGATAAACACACACAAAAATAAGACACAACATAAATTACGTGGTTCACCATAAATGGCTACATCCACGGGAAAGCAGGGAAAAACTTGTATTATCAGTTATATGATACATGGACTGTATTCTTGTATTTATACAGAGTTAAGCTCTTCGAATACGAAGAGATTGGAGAATACGAACGGTCATGTGACCGTTGGGCTTCACATCCCAATAATCGCCCCCGTGAAGTCCAATCGGCACAGCCATGCACTGTGTCATTCCCTGCATTTCCATCTTCTCTTCACATCACAACCAGGCCCATTGAAGATTTTAACTTTGCCAAACTTTGCTCACGAACACTCTGAATCAGTCTTCTCCATGCCAAATCAGAGTTGACAAGTTGCTGCAACTGGACCGTCTGGTCTTGTGCCATCAACAGCTCCTTTTTCAGACACTTTTCTCCATGTGTCTCATACCTGTTAGCAGTGCTCCAGTCCTGCCATATATACCAACTTGCAGGTGAATCTCTAAGCTTTTCCAAGGGCTTCACCTCCCCCGTAATCATCACAAGAACACACAGAGACTCTACAACATATCTCCAAATTTCAACAATGTTACGAGTAACTAAAATCACCCGGTTCTCTACCTGTACTTCAACCTTATCCTTGCTCACACCAGGGACAAATTTTAACCAAATCTTCTTAGCTGCCAGATCCTCTCTGTGTTCTGCACCTAGTGTCACCATGCTTGGCTTCAGAAGAAAGCCTTCGAACATTACGTTGTTCTCGGCTAGGTAGAAGAACACCTCGGCCCACACCTTGTGGGCTACTTCAAAGGTCCTGTCAATGTCGTGGTCTCCGTCCAACAAGATTTCTGGCTCCACAAATGGGACCAGCCCATTGTCCTGGGATATTGCAGCGTAGCAAGCAAAACCCCGTGCATTGATCCCCTTTGCAAACGACTCCCTTATATCCTTGTCCAAATTCTCCCACAATTCTCCCTTCATAGGCATGTCCGCCATCGTACTCGCCCTGACAATTGCAATGTTGGACAGACTAACCACATTTGGGCCACTATTACCCAGTTCAGAGCCCTTCGGACCATATAATGTGTCATCAATATTTCCATTTTCAGGATCCAGAATCCCAATTATCTCAGTATTGCTATTGAACAATCTGTTTTCCTCGGCATTTGACATCCCAAGATGAGACTGCAAGCCAATTAGTGGAGGTTGTGTGTGACTAATCACTGGTTGCGCACAAGTATGAGAAGGCTGTGTATGATTTGTAAACGCCTGGGTGGAAAGAGCAATGTCGTTGAAGCCATCGATAGAACAACCGCCAGTTTGAGACTCCTTTAAGTATTTAGTTATCTTAATAATTAGTTATGCATCATTCCTAATATTTTTTCAATTGTCAATTTCTCTTGCAGTTGCCATCAGAAATGCAAAAAGCATGTAAACACATATTTTTAAAAACTGAAGCAGAACAAAGGAACAGTAATAAGTAATAACATACCATCACGAGTCCAATTGATTCGACAGCGAGAGCAGTGAATCAGATCAAATGCCTGACTCGGATATAGAAGACGGCGGGTTGCAAATGCAGCTACCATAGCTGGAACACCTCGCTCAAGAGCAAATTGGATTTGATTTTCATGAACATCCTTGGGAGCTATGGAAAGGGTCAATACATTTCGAGAAAGCAAGATGACATCCGAATGATCCACCAATTATAGTAGATTGTGGAGAAGCTGACTCATTCAATACTTATTTGTGTAAACTACCATGCAATGTTGCACTTGACTGTGGATTTAAGTGTCAAAGCAATTGTCATCATGGGAAGCATTCTAGTGGTAGTGAAAAAATGACTCAGTCCTCTGATGTGGCTATGAAGTAAACCCACAATCGCAACTAAATAACAACAACCAATAAATAACAACAACCAATACAGAGACAAGGTGGTCACCATCACTGTTGCTTAAGACCTTAACAGTACCCTTTTCTATGGTTTTTTGAAATGCAATGGGTGCAATGGATCCAGTTTTGGGTTGCTTTATAGATGCCTAGATGCCAACCTCCCATGAACAGAATGTGGTAGACATACATATAAATTGAATATGTTTTGGCTATACTCAATTCAGTGGATATGATTTAAAGATATCTCCCTAGCTAAAAGGGAGTGTTGATGTAAGTAGAAGCAAGAGATTTCTTTCTCCTATATATATAAATTCAAAATAGATGAGGCCGACTAATGAGATATGAAGTCTCATTTCATAAATAATAATTTATTCTTTATTTTATTAAAGCCAACATAAATAAAAGTCGCCACCCCTTGTGTAAAGTTTTCTCACTTTGAATAAATTAATGATGTTTTGTAGTTGACTAAAACATTATTAATTTAGTTGATAACTAATAGATAATGTTTAAGACAACAAGGACCATCTGATGTGGCTAACTGATGTGTTCATCCACATCCTGATTTCTTCTTTGAATCAGGATTGCTCAACACAAAGCGTGGAGCAAAGAGTAAAGGATCAAGAGAATGCATACCAAGTGTTACACAAATTGATCAGTGCCAGGACACAGAGGACTGAGTCATAGAGAGGCAGGGTTAGGTAGTTGACTAAAATCCACAAAACATCATTAATTTATTCCTGATGTTATTTCAGGAATAAATAACATCAGCAATCCTGATCAATCTCTAAATCCACTCAGTCAAATAATATCCACAAAACATCATTAATTTATTCATGTCTTTCACCACCCTTAGCATCCGAACAAGCACTTCCAGATATCTTATGCATGCCTCTCCCCTGCAAGGGTCTGTGCCGTTTTCAAATACTATGTTGAAAATCTCCCCGAATTTACATACCTCAGTGCCATTCTTGGGGTTCCCAAAATCCGCCAGCGCCTGCCTGCTAGACTTGAGCTTCTCGGGGAGGAACCCCAACATCTTCTCCAACCGGTTCAGAATGGAATCATCTCTGCCACCAGTTGGGAAATCGTCTTGTTCCAGCCTTGTTGCTTGCATCCACAACTTCACATAATTCAGATTTTCCTTATTCTTAGGACCAGAGATTCTAGTTTGACCAAATTGACCATCTTCTTGGTGAGCAAAAATGTCCTCTGCATCGGCAGCGGCGTAATCCATGCTGACGAGGAGGGTTTCAGAACTCCTCAGGTCACAATTGTTCTCTTCATGATCTTTCTTATCTGGAATATCCAGTTGATGTACCAAAGATAAAGAACTTGATTTGGATTCCCTCTCACTGTATTTACTCAAGCGAGGGTGGGGAATTTCACCACCATAGCTAGAGACGAATAAAGCTTCCCTTTCATGCATGCCTCCAATATCATTAAGGCCCATCTCCACTTGTCGATCAACATCCATCTTTATCAAGTTTCGAACTAGCTCTGCATCAGAAAACCGATGCCTTTCCTCAACTTTTCCAAACATTTGCTGCGAATTACCAACACCTGGCAATTCCTTTTGCTACGAGGAAGATGAATTTTCCTCAGACTAGGCAGAGTGAGAAGGGGTCACAAGAAATTGTGTCAAAACTTGTGATGAGGAAGAACTATTCTCTGTATTGGAAACATATAGTTCCTTTGCCATCCCTGCCACCGGAAGATCCACTATCGACTGCTTGTCTAGTGTCGGAGAAATTTGCACTGTGTACTGCAAGTGCTCACAGCTCAACTCGTCTATCCTGCCATCCATATTATCGGCCACCGTTGCACTCTCAACCTCTCTGGCTTCACCTGCATGCAATTTTGCTTCAATAAATGGCATATCTTCATCCATTGGAGTGGCTTTTGCAACAAATTGTGCAACCAAGGGAGTTTCATCTATCTCCATCAACGAAATTCCACATTCAACAACAGCAGCAGCTGTTTCTTCACGAGGCACTACTTGTGCTTTTAACTTCTTACTTGTGGAATTGTGATCATAATTTCTCACCTTACGTTTCATGGAATTCCTCACTTCTTCTCGCTCCTCTGGAAGATCAAACGTGACCCTCTTCTTACCTTTCATTGATTTCAGCTTTGGAGATTGGTTCTTTTTGTGCGAATTCTCAAGACCTTCCTTGCCCATATGACCAAGCCTCTTGAACTAGGGCTTCATGTCACTATCCACCATTGCCATCGCAGCTCCCACCTCATTGTGACTCTCCAGCACATATAAAGTGTTTAATTTTCTGCCTTCTGCAATCACTCGGGCTCCTTTTGTCACCTTCCATTTACTTAGTTCAAAAGTGACTCCACATCCTTGAGAACTCAATTGCCCAACTGAAATTGAATTATGTTTCAATTTAGGGACATACCTGACATCCCTTAACAACCAACTTTTTCCATTTGTTAGTTTCAACAAAACATCTCCTATGCCAACAATATTAAGAGATTTATTATCTGCAAGAAGGACCTTACCAAAAACACCATTTTGAAAGGTTATGAAAAATTCCTTACAAGAAGTAACATGAAATGAAGCTCCCGTATCTAGCACCCAAGCATCTGCTTCAATTTCTTCTTCGGTTAACAAAAGTACACTATCTTCCATATCTGCTCCTAGGCTCTAACCGAGCTCTGATACCAATTGATGAGCATTAAAGAGCAGATAAAAACATAACTAACAAAAGATAAACACACACAAAAATAAGACACAACACGAATTACGTGGTTCACCATAAATGGCTACATGCACGGGAAAGCAGGGAAAAACTTGTATTATCAGTTATATGATACATGGACTGTATTCTTGTATTTATACAGAGTTAAGCTCTTTGAATACGAAGAGATTGGAGAATACGAACGGTCATGTGACCGTTGGGCTTCACATCCCAACATTTTCAGCATAAAAATATAATACATTTATTATGTACATATTTGTTAAATAGAATATACCTAATTATAGATTTAATAGTGACAAATCTTTCAGATGCTGACACTTCAATATTGTGTTTTGTAAAATATAACATTGGATTGCAAATACAAATATCTCTGGATAAATAACTCTTTTGTACGGTTGTAAAGGAAAAAAGGGTTTCATCATTTTGTTACCATATCAATGAGAGTATTTAGTATTAAATGCAAGTAGACTATTTCTTACTTCTCAATTGATGAATCATTCTTAGCAATTCTAATTATTTGATTGTGATTTATTAGCCAAATTTTTGGTAGGGCATTACATTGATTTTCTTAGTTATTGGTTTAGTAATGAAGATAGCTAACTATTAAAATATTTCTTGATTGGTGTAGTAAGGTAAGATTTTCATCCATTCTTAAAATTTTATTTGTCATTAAGTAATAGTTAGATTAATCGTGAATAGGTTTTTCTTCTCTGTTCTCCTTCAAATACTTCATTATTTTCATATTAACTTAAAACAAGTTAAGTTTGAGAAATTTGTCTTTTATTGATTATTTATCACTAATAAGACATTTAATTCATTTTATTAAATTATGTTGGAGAGGGTGTTACAAAAAATCTATATGAAATAAAAATAACCAATATATATATATAATATAACTACTTTTCAAATTAACAAGACTATATATATTACATCAAAGTAAAGGGGTTGTGGATTGGACTAGATGTGCTTCGTTAAATCTAGAAACGTATTCAATTATTCATATTACTTTGTTTGTCAATGCATACAAATATAGCCTTTCTTCCCTTTTTCACCTTATCTGTACCAAAACAAATGCAGGGATCTCATAGTTTTCTACCTAATTATTGTCATTTGTCGATTTATTTGTTTATCTTGTTGTAGCCATTACAACGATTGTTACTGTAGTTGAAATATTGAAGAAAAATGGATTTGCAGTAGAGAAAATTAAGTTCAATTATAGTTTTGCAACTCTGATAGGTTGCTATAAAATGTTTCTATATGTTAGCATAGTCAGATATCCAATGAACTAGCTTAGTTGTGTTGGTGTAAATAAAGTCTTGTACCTAGTCAATTCATTACTAGGGGACTTATTTACACATGTTAAGTTTACTTAGGTCCTAGGAAGGAATCTTTCTAGAAGGTGTTAGTTGTCATTAGTTGTTATCTTATCATTTGACAACTACTACATGTGAACCTAGGTAAGTGTTATTAGTTGTCTCATGTCATATGATTAAGACACTTGTCATAATCCTATGACATCTTGCATCTCACCTTGGCTATATAACCAAGGGGTCTCTCTCATTGTAATCATCTCATATCATTGACATTGAATATAGTTTATTCTTGTCATATCCATCCCTCTCTCTTTTGTGCTTTCCATTTGGTTTCAATATATTGGCATCCATAGCCAATTCTAACATGGTATCTGTAGACATCTAAATTTGGACACTTAATTTATCCAAATTCATCCCCTTTTGTCTTATTTTCGTTAATTAAGTAATACTGCTATTATTTAATTAATATCTTTAATTCTGCCAAATCCCTAAGTTATTTAATCAATAATACCTTATCTCTTTAATCCTCCTCTAAATTAAATAAATGTACCATTTTATTTAATTTACTCATATTCCCCTTTTGGAATTAAAATTCATTTTTTAATTCCTTGTTTCTCTCTCATGGTCACATCCTCCAACTTTTGCAAGTTGGTCTCTAATCCATCTTAATTACTTCATCTTCTTCTAATTAACTAGGGTTAGCATGTGCACACCCTTAATCATCATTAGGGTCACATCCTCCATAATCTCCCACTTGCTTCTAATGAGTCATTAGTCCATCTAACTAAGTACTTGCACAACCTTAATCATTTGGTTAGTCTAACCTAATCCTCCTCCCATTTATGGCATGTGTCCTTAAGTCAACCTTATTAAAGGCTTTCTCCTTTTGGGCAAGGCACTCCACTTCCCATGTGAATTTTTAATTCACTTTTAATCCCCCAATGCACTCAAAAGGAATTTTTAATTCCTTCACTCCTTCCCACATGTCCTCTCTTTTTTCTTTATTCTTTCCCATCTCCCCATGAGAATATTTGAGGAATTTTTAATTCCTCACATGTCCTCTCACCCACATGGGGAGAAGGACCTCCTTTATGAGGAGATCTTGTCCAATCCCAAGGTACTTTGTACCCCCCCATGTAATGTACTTCTCTTACACCTCATCTCCACCTCATCTTTCTTAAGCCTCTCCCCATGCCACATGTCAAGATGTGAGGGCTTGTGAGTTCTCAACTCACCTTAGCCCTACATCTTGATATTTGGTGGCTCAATCTTGGCCATCCATCTCCTCTAGGAATTCTCAAAATTCCTATAAATACCCCCTCTTTTCTCTCATTTTGGGAGAGATAATTTTGCTAGCCAAACTCTTGCAATTTTATTTCTCAATCTACACATAGCCATTTTCATGTTTTCATCTATTTCCATCCATCTTCACATCATTATCTAGTTTGCATATCTTGCCATCCAAGAAGCATACACATCAAAGATCGAAGGGCCAACCAAAAGATCGATTCGAGACAAGGTATAAGGTTCCATTTGTTGCTTTTATATTGTGTTGATTCCAACTTGGGCTAATCTTGAGGTGTAGGTTGTTTTGGTGTTTATTTGCACTCTTTTATTTGCTGCTCGTTTTCTAACGCTCACATTCGACCTATCACATTTCTGGCATGCCCGGTGGGACCCACAAACGGGTCTCTTTCTTTCATGTTTGCTATTTTTTGCATTTTTGCAGGTTCAGGATACAGAGTGGCGGACCTGTCCTCCGGTGGCGGACCTGTCCTTATCCGGTGGCGAATCTATCCTCCGGTGGTAGACCTGTCCTTATCTGGTGGCGGACCTGTCCTTCGATGGCGGACCTGTCCTCCGATGGCGGACCTGTCCTCATCCGGTGGCGGACCTGTCCCTGCAGAGTGGCGGATCTGTCCTCCCGAAAGTGAAATTTCAAGTTTTTGCCGATTGTCTTTTGGTAAACTAGGCACATAGTTTAATTAGAGGGGTCAACAAACCTTGTTTGGCGTGCTTGTGGAAGGCTATTTGACGTATCTAATCCCCTTGCGCCATTTGGCGATCCTGGGTGACGAGAAATCGTAGCTTTCCAAGTCCTTGAGTCACCCCATTTTTCATTTTCTTAGTGGGACCTGCTTAGGGATTTCATCACCCCAAGGGACGATTCCAACCACGTGTACCAGCGGGGTATATAAAGGGGGGAGAGCGAAAGTTGTACCCCAATCCAACCACGTTGTAATTGGCGAAGCGTCGGGATGACGTGAAGAGTTGGTCCAAGTCTTTAGTATCTCGCTAAGGTTCCCGACTCACGCTTGTAACGGGTTGGTGTTCACGGTTTGGGCCTCACGTACCGGGTGTATATCGAGGACTCCTTAGCAACCATGTTCATCCTAGAGTAGAAAACTTTGTTGGCCAATCTTAGGGTTGTGTTGTCTAAATTGTCTTTCTCGTGCAAAACCAGTCATTATCAGTTTGGCCAAATTATTTTCATGTTTGCTATATTTTGGGTCATTTGCCTTACCCATCCATCAAAAAAATCAAGCTTAAACTTATCCTTTGGTGGACCTGTCCTTACAGAGTGGCAGACCTGTCCTTACCCTTTGGCAGACCTGTCCTTATGCTTTGGCGGACCTGTCCTTCTGCTCTTTCTTCCCAGGGCCGCCATTTCCACATTGTTTATCCGATTGACTCCGTTCAAAAACAGTTCTTCTCAGTTTTTCGTGATCTTTCCAAAGACATATAACACTTCATACTTTTGAGAAACTTTCCCTCTAGTGGCGGACCTGTCCTTATGTTTTGGCAGACCTATCCTTCTGCACTTTCTTCCCGGGGCCGCCATTTCCACATTGTTTATCCGATTGACTCCGTTCAAAAAACAATTCTTCTCAGTTTTTTGTGCTCTTTCCAACGACATATAACACTTTATACTTTTGAGCAACTTTTTCTCCGGTGGCAGACCTATCCCTCCGGTGGCGGACCTATCCCTCCGGTGGCGAACCTGTCCCTCCGATGGTGGCGGACCTGACCTTCCTGCGGCGGACCTGTCCCTTCGGTGGCGGACCTGTCCTGTTGTGGCGGACCTGTCCTACTGCGGCAGACTTGTCCTTACAGAGTGGCAGACCTGTCCTTCTGCTCTTTCTTCCCGGGGTCGCCATTTCCACACTATTTATCCAATTGACTCCGTTCAAAGGCAGTTCTTCTCGTTTTTTTGTGCTCTTTCCGATGATATATACCACTTCATACTTTTGAGAAGTTGGCCAGGGCACCTTTTTCTTCACCATCTGCCTCCTCGAGAGGGGCATACCCTACCATTCTCTCTGTTTACTTGTTCCGAGTAAACTCTCATCCATTTCACACATCCTTTCATCATTCTGAACTTTGGTTCTATCATTCTGATCATCCGTTTACTCGTTCCGAGTAAACGTTCATCCATTTAACACATCCTTTCATCATTCCAAACTCTCGTTCTATCATTTTGATCATCCGTTTACTCGTTCAAAGTAAACTTTCATCCATTTAACATATCCTTTCATCATTTTGAACTCTCGTTCTGTCATTTCGATCATCCGTTTACTCGTTCCGAGTAAACTCTCATCCATTTAACACATCCTTTCATCATTCGAACTCTCGTTCGTCATTTCGATCATCCGTTTACTTCATTCCGAGTAAACATTCATACATTTCACATCCTTTCATCATTCTCAACTTCGCTTCATCATTCCGATTATCCGCTACTCGTTCCGAGTAAATTTTCATCCATTTAACATATCCTTTCATCATTCGAACTCTCGTTCGTCATTGATCATCCGTTACTCGTTTCGAGTAAACTCTCATCCATTTAACACATCCTTTTCATCATTTTGAACTCTCGTCTGTCATTTTTGATCATCTGTTTACTCGTTCCGAGTAAACATTCATCCATTTCACATATCCTTTCATCATTCTGAACTCTCGTTCTATCATTCTGATCATCCATTTACTCGTTTCGAGTAAACTTTCACCATTCAACACATCCTTTCATCATTGGAACTCTGGTTCTATCATTCGATCATCCGTTTACTCGTTCTGAGTAAACATTCATCCATTCAACACATCCTCTCATCATTCAGAACTCTAGTTCTATCATTTCGATCATCCATTTACTCGTTCCGAGTAAACATTCATACATTTCACACCTCCTTTCATCATTTTGAACCCTTGTTCTATCGTTCTGATAATTCGTTTACTCGTTCTGAGTAATCGTTCATCCGTCTCGATCAACCGCTTGCTCATTTTGAGTATTTGTTCATCCATTTCTATCATCCATTTCTCCAATCAAATCATCGTTTTCCCCACCCAAATCCCCTAAACTTCATCTCGGGTTATTATCCAAATTGACCGAAGTGCCTGATCTGATCGTCATTAATCATCATCGTCGGCCCAATCAATCCATTTTCAATCTCAAAGTGGATTCGGTGCCGCAATCATCCATTCATCCTTTAATCTGATCAATCAGTAGCCTACGTCACCTAGGGTAATCTTTGAATGGGGTTTACAGTCCCTTTCGTCATCCTATCCAATCAATCATCTGATCTTTCAATCGATCAATCTTATCCAATCCAATCCAATCGCATCCCTATCCAATCACCTTCGACCCAATCAATCTACTTCCATCTCATAGTAGATTCGGTGTCGTAATCATCCTTTGATAATCCAATCCAATCATCATCCAATCATCCTAATCTAAGCTTTAATCCAATCCCAATATGAGCTTGTCCTAAATTCCGATTTGGGCTTTTGTCCATTTCCATCCAAAATCTTTATCCATCATCTTTATCCTTTCATCATCATGAATTCTTATCCTCCATCAATAGTGGTCAAGGGAAACCCTAATTATGTCAACGATGATAATGAAAGTCTTGTTGATCAAGAGGTATACGACATAGATCCCCTTGACACTATCATTGCTAGTAAGCTTTCTCCACCCACATTCCAAAATCTAATCACCCCATTGAGTTATCCCATCATGTCTTCATCTATGCCTAATCACACCCCTTATGCTACCTTTGACAAGGGATGTCCATCATATCCGTCATATCCTTCATCTACGTCATCCCCTTATCCTAGTTTGCCGTCACAATACTCCTATCTTGATCCCCCATCCACATCCTCTTATTTCAATCCTCCATCCACATGTACCCACTACCCTAATCTCCCATACCAATCCGCTCAGCCTAATCCTACATTCACATCTTCCTATCCTAGTCAAACACACCCACCAACTTACCCTAATCCAACATCCGCATCTCCCTATATTAATCTGCCACCTCAATCTTCCCATCCTCATCCACCATCCCCATACCTTTACTACAATCCACCACCCAAATCCTTGTGTCCTAATTCACCATGCCAATACCCCTATCTTAACCCTTCACCTAATCCCCCATCTATTCCCAGTCCTGCATCCAATCCCATTCCCCTATCTAATCCTAGCCCACCAATCCCTAGTCCTAATCCCCCACTAATCCATAAACCTTCATCCACTCCTACCACACCATCTCATCCTAGAGTATGCAAGTCTCTCATTTCAGAAGTTCTCCAAGGACTTATAACAAAGAAGACATCTCCCACTCCACACATTGCAATCGTGGAACCATGCCATCCCAACCCATCATCCATGGTCATTAGTGACGAGACCCTTCTCCATCCAACACCTATCATTGATATACCATCACATCCTCTGAATCCACTGAGTCCCCATCTCCTACATCACATCCTTTTAACCACTGAGTCCCCATCTCCTACCATCACATCCTCCATCCACCGAGTCCCCTCTCCTACCATCACATCTACTAAACTTTGAACACCCACCCTACTCCGAGAGCTCGAACCCCTTCCAACACCCAAATCCAATCACTTCTTCCACTCCTAGTATCCATTCCGGAATATTTTGAATCCTCCATCCTTCCATCTTCCCTTACTTGAAGAGTCCCCCATGACTCCATTATCATGCCTCCGCATACCATGAGTCATGCCAAGAGCCCTCATCCAAAGATGCTAACATATCCCTCCTCCCACTGATCAAGATCCTACCATCCCATCTAGTCCATCTCAAGATCACAGCCCCCATCCTTCCATCCCATGATCCTCTTGACATTCCAAGATTCTACCTGCCTCCATCTCCATCTCCATTGCATGGGCCTCAAGCTACCACAAATCAGATCCTATCATACCCCCTACTCCCTCTCCAGATACTCACTCCATCCAAATGCCGCTATCCCATCATCTCCTTCTCAGATCCCCATCATCGCCTAAAAATGTTATCCCCACACCGCTTGCATATCCCTTGGTACTCTCACATTCTTCCATGGTGGCTCCTTTGCGAAGAAAACACAGTATATACCACCCATCATCCCCCACCTAATAATGGACTGCATCATGTTTTCAGACAATAAATCCTATCATGGATCAATGCTCAAGAAAATGAACTATCAAGGAAAAGGTCTAGGCCTTCATGAGCAAGGTATTTTAGAGCCCATCCAAGTCAAAGAACAAATCTGCATGCAAGGTCTTGGATCTATTTCCCAAGACTCACAATCTCACACATTGGTACAACCTCTAGACGTCCTCAACGAGCCTTTTCCAAAAGAAATGTCAGCTCTTCCCATTCTCCAATAGATCATATGCGCCATCCTCCTCCTCTATCGATTATCACCTCAAAACAACCGTCCATATTCTCCTCATCTCGCTTCCATTTTGGGTCCCGCCCCTCCATCCACCATTCCCCCACTTTCATCTATCTATCCATCTGGGTCCAGATATCCCAAGATCACTCCTCCATCTCATCCTTTCACCCATCCAACACCTATACATGTCATCCATCATAAACATCCCTCTCGCATGTCCCATAATTAGATCAACAAAGGCACATACCTACACATCCTCCATCTACACATAATCCTCATCATCCTACCTCCATTGCTCCACATCATCCATCTTCTCACACCCATCCCATTGCTAGTACGAGCACTTTGGATGCCAGAGGAAAAATGCATCAATCTAAACACCCACATGAATCTAAAGCTTCCCATGTCCCCTCTAAAAGACATGGTAAAGGAAAGAAAAACAAAATCCAAAATCAAAATCAAATCTATAGCTCGCAAAGAGCCACCAAAGCAAAAATCAAAACCATGTGGATCCCAAAGAAAAAAGATGCAATGCCATCAAATTAAAATGTAAGAACATCCAAAGTTGCTAATCCAAAAGCTAACCATACCCACCTTTCATCTCCTAAGTCTATTTTGGGTCCCTATGTCCCGAAATTCACTATTCCATCTCCTCCATTATCCCCACATTCTCCATCTGTTAATCCTCTTATCTTTTCACATCCACCACCACATGTGCCAATGTTGGTCCCGAACACATCTCCCCATCACATATCCACCCCATCGTTCCATCCATACACTTTCCAGCATCCCATCCATTATCCCACGTATCTCCCCATCAAATCCCTCTACTTCATCCTCTTGCATAATCCATTTATCCTCATAAGGTTGTACCAACATCCAACAGTCAGTTTGAGCATGAGCTCTTAATACCTCATATAGAACTTGATGCTTGAGTCCTTCATCCATATCCTTATCGCATGTCTTCTAAATCCACTTATTCGCCCCTATCCTTATCCATCTCCTTCTGCATGCTAGGCAAAAAGTCCAAAAATCCAAAAAAGTCAAAAAAATCAAAAAAATCAAAAATTAAAAAAAAAATCAAAAAATAAAATAGTAAAGAGAAATAATCCGTCCAATGGTGAAAACTTGGCAACCAAGCGCCTTGGATAAGTACCATGATGAAAACCTGGCAAACAGGCATCATGCATAAATCCCCATTTGCACTTGGGGGCAATTTCCTAATTTGCGTTCCCTCCATCCGCTTTGCTTCCAGCTATGCACCCGTCTCCATCCTATACATCCTTTTCATTCATCCCCTCCATCCTCCCTATCTTACACATTTTGCTTGGCATATTTCACTTATCCCCATACTTCCATCCTCCTTGTGATCTTGATAACAATGGGGCAAACATATAAACATGCTTTGGACACCTCTTAGCATACATTCCCCTCATCCACACACTATCCTAATCCTCATTCGCACTCATCTATCTTCCTTATCCACCCATTATGCTACCTTCCATCTCCCTTCCTTATCCATGCATCCTATCTTCATCCATCTCACTCCTTTATTTTCCTATCCTTCTCTATTGCATCCTTCATGCCTCCTCGCACATGATATATCTAGAGTGGGGGCATCTATCTTCCTTTGTAATATAGTCCTTGGAGACATCTTCCATTTCATCATAGCATCCCTTCCATCTCCCCATCCTTATCTTCCAATCGCTCCACACAATCCTTTTAACCTCCCTATCCTTATCCCCCTACCCATCCATCATAGCATCCCTTCCATCTCCCCATCATTATCTTCCTGTCCATTTATCTCTATCCACATCCCATCTCTTAATCCCTTGTCATTGGCTAATCCCTTGTCCTCTAGCTTATCACTTCTGCTTCTTTTACACATCTTTTCAATCTCCTATCCTTTTTCATCATTCAGCTATCCGTCATGCCATCCTCCCACTTCATCTTTGATGATTTGGATAACTCTCCCATCCCTGAGCTTTGTATTATCACTATCCTCCAATCCAATCCAACAGGTCTATCTTGTCCCATTGTGTCGGTCCAATCATTTTATCCCCTTATCTAGGGTTATCTCATCATCTTTCATCCATCACTTGTCTTTGGCCTTCTATCGAACTACGTCGCCCCTGTGCTTTCACGTAGGCAAGGTAGATCATTTGATCTGCCCCCAGGGTTCCATCATCGATCTTCATTGTCCACTTTGTCCCTTTATCGCCTATCATCAATCTTTCTACTTTGTCCATCTTATCCTTTATCATCTATCATCAATCTTCTTATCTTGTTCCTATTTTTCTGTCCCGTCTTTATCATCCATTGAGGTCTCCTATCTTATGTCATGTCTCTTGTGTCGTGTCATCAAGCTATGCCCTTATCTAGCTGGTTCTTAACCAACAAGATCCACTTGTATCATCAGATCCAATCGGTTCTGAATATCCTGCGTCATATCAATCTTTTAATTTAGTATCCATCATCGGTCTCAACAGGATGCATCCTTCCTAACAGACCTCATCGATCCCATCCATCCCCTTGATTGATCCTATGGCAAAGGACATTTGAAATTAATTTTGATCTTTTGATGCTTTTGGCTTTTGTTTATCATTTGAGCTCCCTATCATCACTTGTCATGGTGTGCTTTGACTAGTCAACATAGGGGTGTATCTTGATCTTTTCTGTCTTCTCGATTGTCCCACGTAGTACACACCAAGATCCATGAGGTCTTGTGTTACATTGGGGCATCCTTGTGTGCTTGTGGTTATCCCAATACCTGGCGCGACCAAGGTCACCATGACTTTGGGGTGTTGGGATCGCCTTCTTGTTTGTTATGTTTGTTTTATGCATTAGACACTAACCCGCCTTGGTTATTCATACTTTGGCGTCTTGTGATGCTATAGCAAAAATCAGTGCTCTGAAGATGGCAAATTGCATTAGGATTGCATTTCATTTTCCATTCTATCGTCTGACATGTATCCCCCCATCCATTCATCCTTCATCATTATCTCACATCTCTATCCAATCCCCATCCATTCCATTTAGCCTGAATCACCTAATCAAATCCTTGGTCTTGTCCCCAGTCTCGTTACCAGCCTTGACCCATCATCATCATCATCCATTAGTATCCTTCCCTATCCCTTTGGTGTTGTTTTGGGATGTATTCTTCCCTCATCAACAACACTTTCATCATCATCATTGGGAGGTACTCTTCCCTATCCTTTAGTGGTGTTTTGGGATGTATCCTTCCCTCATCAATACCACTGAGTGGGGTGTATCCTTCCCTATCCTCGTGTTGTTTCGAGATCCCTCATTGACAACACTCCATCCCTCATCAACCCCCTTTTGGCTTGTACCTTGACTGGGGCAACATCACCTTTTGTCATCCATTTGTGCTTCATCATCTTCACATTGCATCATCATCCTTATTCCCCTTGCATCATCTCATCCATTTCGAGAGCCCACCCGTGTTCTCTTGACCCCACATGTCCTCTCGAGGGGGCATCCTTCATCCCTAATTTTCATCATCTTTTTCCCTTCCTAATCATTCAAAGGAATGACTGGGGCATCTTTCCCAATCTAACCATCTTCTTCTAGGTTCTATGTTTTAATATTCTTTAAAATGATGCTACTTCGTAACATCTCAAAGAGGGGAAAAATGTAGACATCTAAATTTGGACACTTAATTTATCCAAATTCATCCCCTTTTGTCTTATTTTCGTTAATTAAGTAATACTGCTATTATTTAATTAATATCTTTAATTCTGCCAAATCCCTAAGTTATTTAATCAATAATACCTTATCTCTTTAATCCTCCTCTAAATTAAATAAATGTACCATTTTATTTAATTTACTCATATTCCCCTTTTGGAATAAAAATTTATTTTTTAATTCCTCTTTTCTCTCTCATGTTCACATCCTCCAACTTTTGCAAGTTGGTCTCTAATCCATCTTAATTACTTCATCTTCTTCTAATTAACTAGGGTTAGCATGTGCACACCCTTAATCATCATTAGGGTCACATCCTCCGTAATCTCCCACTTGCTTCTAATGAGTCATTAGTCCATCTAACTAAGTACTTGCACAACCTTAATCATTTGGTTAGTCTAACCTAATCCTCCTCCCATTTATGGCATGTGTCCTTAAGTCAACCTTATTAAAGGCTTTCTCCTTTTGGGCAAGGCACTCCACTTCCCATGTGAATTTTTAATTCACTTTTAATCCCCCAATGCACTCAAAAGGAATTTTTAATTCCTTCACTCCTTCCCACATGTCCTCTCTTTTTTCTTTATTCTTTCCCATCTCCCCATGAGAATATTTGAGGAATTTTTAATTTCTCACATGTCCTCTCACCCACATGGGGAGAAGGACCTCCTTTATGAGGATATCTTGTCCAATCCCAAGTTACTTTGTACCCCCCTCCATGTCATGTACTTCTCTTACACCTCATCTCCACCTCATCTTTCTTAAGCCTCTCCCCATGCCACATGTCAAGATGTGAGGGCTTGTGAGTTCTCAAATCACCTTAGCCCTACATCTTGATACTTGGTGGCTCAATCTTGGCCATCCATCTCCTCTAGAAATTCTCAAAATTCCTATAAATACCCCCTTCTTTTCTCTCATTTTGGGAGAGATAATTTTGCTAGCCAAACTCTTGCAATTTTATTTCTCAATCTACACTTAGCCATTTTCATGTTTTCATCTATTTCCATCCATCTTCACATCATTATCTAGTTTGCATATCTTGCCATCCAAGGAGCATACACATCAAAGATCGAAGGTCCAACCAAAGGATCGATTCGAGACAAGGTATAAGGTTCTATTTGTTGCTTTTATCTTATGTTGATTCCAACTTAGGCTAATCTTGAGGTGTAGGTTGTTTTGGTGTTTATTTGCACTCTTTTATTTGCTGCTCGTTTTCTAACGCTCACATTCGACCTATCACAGTATCAGAGCTATATCTCAGTTCTAACATGGTATTAAATTGGGTTGGGTGCCATTGGAGAGTCTTTTTCTAAAGAGAGATTCTAGATTTGGGGGTGTTCCTTTTTTGGCTCTTTATTACAAGTTCATATCAAAGCTTGTTGGTGCAAATTTAAGCTTACCATTATGTTTGGAAGGTTTGAGAAAGTTGATTTTTCCTTTTGTTTCGTCCAAATCGGACATACGAGGCCAAATCTATGAGGGTTTGAAGCTGAAGTGTGGTTGCCAGATCCAGAAGGTAGCTGTAATTTTGGAGCATTTTGGGTCAAATCTGACCCTGCCATCGCGTCTAGAAGGGCCAAAAACCCTAAGATCGACTGTCAAATCATCTAAATTAGAGCAGTTGTTTGGTGAGGCAAAAAAAAATTTCCCAAAGAGTCTTATGGCTCCAGGTCATCATTATTGTGTCGGATATGATTTTATTAAAATATATATATATATATATATATATATATATTTAAACTTCACAATATTTTTTGTAAAGTTTTTCAAAAAAATTCATTTGGAAAAATTTGTATTCAAATTTTTTTTAAAAAGCCACAAAAGTTTTTAGTCTGCGGCTGCAGACGTACTAGGTACCTGACAGTACCGCAGAGGCCACGTGGCCTACTGGCCATGGTTCCCTTGGGCCCACCTCCCTGGTCGGACTTCATCATCAGCACTGCATTATCAATCAACCGGTGGTCGGTTTTTTAAAAGAATCGACACATAATATAAAATTCTGGTGGCATTTTTAAAATCTGACAATAGCACGAATTTCAGCAATTTGAGAAGATTCCACCGAATATTCCAAGAGAATATTCCGTCACCAGTCAGAATATTGCGGGCAATGAAGGTTTATTGGCACGACGGTTAAATGCCCATCAAAATTAAGCTCTGGAAAATAGAATATTCCAAGTGGCAGAGTATATTCCTCAGCAATGGTCTGCAAGCTGTCAAATTTATGCTTTTACTCGAGTGATGTCAGCGCCATATCATAAATTTAAAAAATTTCCCCCCCTCTTCTATTTGCAATTTCGTTTTGGAAGGGGAACTTTGAAGGCTAATAAGTTGCTCATTTTATTTCCTTTTTTCAAGCAATTTTTTTTATTTAGGCTAATTTTTCATGATCTTCACAGTGGTGCAATCAGTTTTTGCTTTTGATTTCTGGTTTTTTCGGAAATTGTAGATTCTCACAAGTGTTGCTACTTCATCCTTATTTTGGGAACTTTGGGAGCTCATATCTTGCTCCTACGATAACATTTTTTGGGTGCAATTTTTTTTAAAAGTGTATTATTTTTTGTGTACTTTTTAGTGTTATGATCAGATTGATCTCATTTTGTACCAAAAAATATACTTGATTATGTGGCCTATTTTGGCATTTTCATGTACCAAGATCAAAGACCACTTCGCTATTTTTGGCAAGTGGCAACTATAAATGCACTAAATATAAAGTGCCAAATCATATATTGCTTGGGGGGTTTCTTGATTGAGTAATTTGGGGGGGTAATCTTGCATTGGTTGCTTGCATTCTTTTGCTTGGTTTATGTTCTTGCAATGGGGGAATCTCAAATTGAACTTTTAACTCCACATAATTATGCTACATGGAGAAAATCAGTATGGAACTATCTCATGATGAAAGGTCTAATAGGTCATCTAAAGGACACCATTTAAAAACCTACTGATGCTAAAGAATTGGCAAGGTGGGAGATTGATCGTGAGAAGACACTTGGATGCATATGTTCATTAGTCTCATTTGATTTGCAATTTCATATTGAATCATGCAATACACCTAAAGAGGCATGGGAGACTTTTGAAAAAATGTATGGAAAAATAGATAAGATTAGGGGTTATCAGATTGATAATGATTTGATGGATCTTGATCCTAAAAGTTTTGACCACATCCAAGACTACATCTCCAAAATCAAGAAACTAAGAACACAGTTGAAAGAATGCAGTATTGAAAAAAGAGGATTTACAGTTGATTCTAAATGTGTTATCCAAGCTTGGTCCTGAGTATTCAGTGTTTGTTTCTGGCTTTCACACGAGCATCGACTTTCTATGGGAGCATCATATGTTGATCCTAAGTTTGATGACTTTGCAAATCTCTTAATTCAAGAGGAAGCTAAGTTAATGAAGTCTTCCAAGTCACAAGCATTGTTGACAAGTGAGTCTAAGGTACAAAAAGAATTAGGAAATCTTGATAAGAAGCAAAAGAAGAAAAATAACAAGCCACAGAAAGAATCAGAATCCTCAAAAGGAGAATCATCTAAGAAAGAGAGGCCTTTTTGTGCATATTGCAAGAAGGATGGACATGAAGAACACTTTTGTTATAAGAAGGACATTGATGAGTTGAAAAATATTCTCAAAAGGAATCACATTGATTTTCCTTCTAGAATGTCTGAATCTTCTTCTCCTTCTACTTCAAAAAAGTCTAAAAAGGACAAAGGTAAAGCTTCATCATCAAAATATAAAGGTCAAGCTCTTTGTGCTCTTTCAGGTCCAAGATAAGGGAGATGGCTTCTAGATTCAGGAGCATCTTATCATATGGCATCTTTGCAGTCTATATTCTCTTCATTTCAGCCTTGTACTATGTCTCCTATCTTGATGGGAAACAATACATACATGAGTGTAACAAGGAAGAGATCTATTAGTTTTGGGGACAACACTTTTCAGGATGTCTTGTGTGTTCCTTATTTGACAAACAATCTTCTTTCCATATATTAGATTACACATGGTGGAGATGGGAGAACTATGGAGTTCACACTTGATTTGGTCATCATTCGAGACTTGGAGACTCGAGAGATCATTGGTATTGGGGTGGTTGATCATTCATCTCTGTTTTATACCTTTGCATAGTTTGCTCCTAATGGTGACATTGTTCCTTCGGCTGTTGATCATATGAACGATGATTCAGAGGAGACATTTGGATTCTTGAACTTGAGAGTTCTCACATCAGATCCAGTTCTTGAGTCATGCATTCTATCTCCTCCATCTACTGTTGCAGTTGATGATGCTTGTGATTCCACAATTTGGGTTCCTTGTGATTTAGTGCAATAGGACATACACAGTCTTTTAGATTTGGCTACTTTGGATGGATTCTTGACAGGTATTTTAGACTTGTTTGTGGAGTCTCATCTTGCAGATTTGGAGGACATCATTTATAACATTCATCTTCTCTTTGATGAAGATGCTCCTTCTTCAATTGTTGTGATGGAACACTTTGACCCTCTTGTTCATTCTCTAGATGATCATTCTTCACAGATTGGCGTGAGTGTGGATAATTTTGGACAACATTTGGAGGAGGCTTCTTTGTCTTTAGAGGGGATATCCTTGTCTTTGGATCATGTTCTACATTCATGTCTCTACTAGATGTTGGATTGTCCTCTTCAGTAGTGTGGCCTAAAACACTTGTTTGGAGTGTGTCATCTTTCGGCATCAACATGGAGACACTTGAGCATGCTTCAGAGACATCATACATCATACATCTTCTTGATATCCTGCATACATTCTTGGTTTTGTTTCTTCCTAAGGGGAGGAACATTGTTCGGCGAGATTGGATCATCTTCAGCATTCAATGTCGAGCTTCTACCATCATTGCAGGAGACTCAACATTGAGGGGGGGTTTCCTTGTCTCTCTTCTACTTCTCTCTTATGGGGGGGTCTTTTTCCTCACATGGGGTTTTTACCTTCTCACGCATCATTGAGAGCATTTCTTTTTGTATTTTCATCTCTCTTTTGGGGAGGAGTTTTGTCCCATTGGGTTTTCTCCTTTTCTTCATTTTTGAGAGATTGCATTACATATGTACATCGGTACCTAACATGGCCTCGTAGCCGGGACCCATTCTTGCATCTTTGTGTCATTTGCATAATAATGTACTACTCCCTAAGTTGCACTTAATGGGGGTTGTTGGTGTAAATAAAGTCTTGTACCTAGTCAATTCATTACTAGGGGACTTATTTACGCATGTTAAGTTTACTTAGGTCCTAGGAATAAATCTTTCTAGAAGGTGTTAGTTGTCATTAGTTGTTATCTTATCCTTTGACAACTACTACATGTAAACCTAGGTAAGTGTGATTAGTTGTCTCATGTCATATGATTAAGACTCTTGTCATAATCCTATGAGATCTTGCATCTCACCTTGGCTATATAACCAAGGGGTCTCTCTCATTGTAATCATCTCATATCATTGACATTGAATATAGTTTATTCTTGTCATATTCATCTCTCTCTCTTGTGCTTTCCATTTTCTCTCAAGATATTGGCATCCATAGCCAATTCTAACATGGTATTAGAGCTATATCTCGGTTCTAACAAGTTGAATTGATTGTATAGAAATATTTACATCTACACAAGTTGACATGAAGGAAGAGACAAAGGGTAGGGAAATCTAGAAGGCCAAGGTATAATCCCCAAATTGAATGACTGGTCACTGAATTAATCTTACAATTTTTAGTTATATTCAATGCATGAGATGGGTATGATTGTTTTTTTTTTATTGATTCCACAGGTCAAAATAATATTGGTGAAATCAAGTAAGTTTCTTGATGTAGACGAAAACAATTAGATGTCAGATGCTTAATTTAGCAAGAGGAAAGTTGTGTTCAAGGAGATTAAATTTTGATATTTTTGACTCCTAAGATTTCTAAATTGAGAGTTGAGCACCTCCCATTTAGAATCATTCATGATTGTAGCAAACTTTAGGACTGCGAGATTATAGTTATTATGTTGGATTTGTCATTCTTTCTTTAGTTGTAGTTCAAAAATTGGTTGAGATCTTCATAATATTCTTTCTTTAGTTTGTATATTTTTAGATCATAAATATTCAAAAATTGGTTGAGATCTTCATAACTTTGTAAAGTGTCATCAATTTGTAGTGTAAAATTAGTTCTTTTGAGATGCAAGGTTTTGGAATTCAATCCCTTTATATCAATTTTGACATGTTCACTAATGTTAAAGTATAGTTGTAAATTTTGACATGGTTGTTTAAGGTGTGTTTATGGAGAGACTAGAGCGAGTTTACAAAAATGAAAATGGTTTCCTAAACTTTGCCAATTTTTTTGTTCTGGTTGTTATTTCCAGAACATTATTTCAAGTCCACAACATTGTTTTGATAGATTTCCAGAAAGAGGCAATTAAATTATTTGGAGGAATTTATTTGGAGTTCTTTACTCTATTTCATAAAGCATGATAGTCTTCTTTAAACATGTTCCTGTAAGACTTTGGGAGATATTTCCCTCAAAATGGCTAACTCCAATATCCTATGCTCTACTTTCTTTTCACTCATATCATGTGGTTCTTTGCATTTTTCTCTTGCATATTTATTCTATAATTGGAAACTTTCTATCTTGTCGATCTACAATATATGCAACCATTCTGATCATTTTGAAAAGTAGTACTAAAATTTTATTACTATCGTTATTAAACCCTTTGCTTGGACAATATCCCAAGTAAATCAGTTATTTTTCCCCCAATTTTTTTTATCTTCACTTCAGATCTATAGTCATTCTGCTAGGAATCCAATTCAGACTTTTGTTCATTGTCTAATTGTGGGTCCAAATAAAAAACTTTTAATACATAAGAATTAAGGGTTTTCCTCTGAACCAGGCTGATAGGGGGGTATTAATAAAAGGTCTAGATTTTGGTTTTCACCCACTATTGTAATATAGCAATCGTTGGATACATCTCAACAAGGCAATCACAATAATACAAGTGTTTTCCAACCCTATTTTCTCATACTTGGGAATTTTTCAAGATTTGAAACTAATAGCATTCATTGGATTTTTCTTAGCAAGGAAAACTCAAGTGCATAAGTTGTTGATTACCCTATATTATAGACCAAGCCAACACAATAGGGCCTTCTATCTAAGGTGTATGGTCCATTGCCATATCATGGAAGACTCCTTCCAAGGAGGATATGGATTAAAAAGTGGAGGAGACACCATAATATTGCACTTGTATGAATGATATGAGTTGATTTGTGTCTAAACTTCAATAGAATACAATAAAACTTTGAACCACCTTCCTCAACAAATGACCCAATTCCAAGGCTTCATTGCCTAAATGCACTTGGCTTCAAAGTTAATGTTATTTGCTTAAATAATCAATTCTCTCACCAAATAGCACAAACCAAATATTTTCATTTGGGTCCCAAAAGTTTTATTCACAAAATTGATATGAAAACTTGTTGGCCAAGATCCAATCACATGGATATGTCAAAAAAAGCAGTTTTTCAAATTATAAGTTCCATCACAATAAAAAGTAATTATTGCCCCTCTGTGTTTCTTTATTTGAAGCCACAACAATTCATATGGTATTATTGATTATGTGGACAAAAAAAACTTTATTATCACATTGTTAATATGTTGCAGAAGAACTAATTTCGAATTACAACAATAATTTTATAATTAGCTAGCCAAGCTTTCAACTGATGAAAAATTAAGGAGTACATTGACTAGTTCACACCCTTGAGCTTGTAAGTGGAAGGTGTTTTGGATGAAAACATGTTGGGCTTGTTTTTAGGAGGATTGAAGGATCAAATTTAACATAACATAAGGCTTCTTGTAACCACTTGTCTAACAACTATGTAATGAATAAAACCAAGAGAGTAAAGGAAAGACATTTGGCCACCAGATAAAATTCATCAACTAGTTTTAAGGAGTGTATCCCTCCAACATCCTCTCTTCCATAACCAACTAGATTGACAGTTCACCAAATAGAAGATAACACGATAAAAGATTTTGCTTCAGATGCAAAAGTAGATTAGAATATAAAGAATCTATTGTATATTGAGAACACATCAAATGAGAACAAGAAATTTATAGAACTTGATGATGAACAAGGGAAAGTACCAGTCAAACAACCACCCATCCCTATCATGCTTTATCCAGAAATCCATTCCTAAAAAAGAAACAAAATACAATGTTGAATGAATAATAAGTAGGGCAGGTTGTTCATTGTATTTGATCCGAATACACATATTGTTAATTTTGAAAGGACAATTTACATATTTCTTATTTGTAACAACTTCACCATCTAACCAATTTCAATATTAATATTAAGTTATTATAATATCAACTATGTTGCTAAAACATAGCAAATAAAAACAAGACTATTCTAACACATTTTGGCAAGAACTTCGTTGCTTTGTAGCTCTTGTTTAATATTGTTTTTTTTTATCAATAAAAATTATAAAAATATTATTATTAGGGATGAGATCATTGATTGCAAACAAGATATATATTTTTTTTAATTTTTATATGTATTCAAGTTTATATTTTATAATTGATGTTATATTTCTTCTAGAATATTAATAAAAGATCAATTAAAGAATTAACCAATTTTATATTGCTTGTAATTTTATAGGATAATTTAACATGTAATCTTAATAAAGATTAAAGAATTTTAATTTTGTAGTTATAAAAATTATTTAGACAAATAAATAATGAAATAATATTTTATAATATTTATCTAAGCATCACTAAATTTTCTTCATATTATTAGATATTTATAATGATATCTACATCAGATGTAGAACTATCATTGTTTAATTTAATTTATAATCAAATATTTCAATTTCATTATATTTTCATTGTTATATGTTCACTAATTAATATTGATTGTTAATCATTTAATTTTGTTAACCTATATTTATATAAAAAGATTAAAGATCTATTTATTTTCTCTTTTTAGTAAGCTCCTAATTTTATTGAAAAAATCTTAGAACTAAAAAATAAAAAAGAATAATAATTATGTTGGGAAAATATTTTTCATAAAAAATGATTTATTTATATTTTTAGTGTAGATTACTACATATTTAGGAAGATAAATGATCAACACGTAGAAAACAGAATTTGCACATTAGAGTCCATTCTCATTGATTGAATCAAATGCAAAGATTAACAAATTTATAACCACCATAGGAGAATAAATTATGGTGATAAGAGGTAGAGAAACTCAAGTAAACTAACTGTTAACAGAGAAATTGATGGAAACATTCATGCCAATCATATCCATTGTTAACAAATAGAAATTGACTTAGTTAGCTTAAACATTCCGTGTTAACATAGAGAAACTAACGCTAACACCCCCCCTTAAGTCTAACTAAGGAGATAGAAAAGAGGAAATGAGAGAGAGGAAAAGAATATATGAGTCCCCCCCAAAATGAAAGAGCTCCCTTACTAATGACAAATGCTTGAAGACAAAAATAATCCACTACTTACAAATAACATTTATCCCCTTAGGAAGAAAAGGATCCACTAGTGATTGGAGAAGCCAAACCAAAAGAATGGGTGATTTTGGAATCCAAATCCAAATGATGTGTGCCTCTGAAAATTGCTCATGTGTACACATGTCAGAAAGTGATGATGTCAATCCAAGATCCTATGAAGACTGATAGAGAACAAGCTGCAAAGGCAATGAAGATGGTGGGCCAACAGTGGTGATGTGGTTGTCAACAAAGAGGAAAGGAGAAAATCCAGGTGGAAAAACTCCTAACAATTTATTCAAACTAAAGAAGAAAGCTACAACTGTTGAAGAATTGCAAAGATGCCCTCCATTAGGGATGATGCCATTGTTTATCCAATGCTCAATATTGTCCCACTAGAAAGAAACTTTGGAATCACACGAGGATGTGACTTTGGAAGCTCATGTAGTCAAGAACCCTGTTAGAAAGAAAGAAACTTTGGAAGCACACGAGGATGTGACCCTGGAAGCACATGAAGATGCGACCCTGGAATTTCATGTAGACAAGAATTTAGAATAGAAGAACTCTTTTGGCTACTGATTGGTAGACAAAAATTTAGAATAGAAAAACACTTTTGGCTACTGATTGGAGGAGCAGTGCGGAGCTTGACAATTAATTAGCAACTTTTAATATTCTAAGTTTGTTTATTCAATAGCAAAATGAAAGAAACCTATACTAGATGTTTTAAGTAGAAACCCCCATATGGAACTTTATATAAGTTCAATTTTTACAAAGCTTCAAATTTTCCCAAATCTTTATCATGTGGTGCTTGCAAAGCACGCACAATATTTAAAGAATCAATAAGGAAGAAAGCAAGGAGCATGCAAAAAAAATTAGAGAAAGAAACATGCATGCATCTAGAAACAAAGGTTTACATCTGCCTCCATCGTAGTGAGTCAAGTGAGTGGACATGTGAGTCACCTCCTCACAGGTCTGCAAAGTTTTCAAGAGTGCTCGTTCATATCCATGCCATGTAGATCTTCACACCATGCCAAATAATGAGTAGTGGAAGCGTTGGCATGGTTATAAGCTATAAGGCATAGGCGCATAGGCACAGGCCGTGAGGTTCTCATGCTAGGCTGAGAGGTCTGTGTGTGCATATTTAGGCAATGAAGTGGAGCTGACAATAGACGCCTGGAACTTAGATGCCTCTGATTTTTGCCAAGCTGTCACGAATCCAATGAAAGATTAAGACTCCTCCATAGAAAAAAAACTCGCTTGACTCAGTTGGAGGCCTTGCTCAGATAATGGAAAGAGCAGATCAAAGTCCACAAAACACTTCCACTATAAGCTGCCTATGTGAGAAGCTCGTACGTGCCTTAGAAATTTTGTAGATCTGCACCTGTATACAGGCCAGTAGGACACAATTCTTGTGATTCTTTCATAAAGTTACGAACCAGAGAGGATATAACCCTTCAAACAGCCAAAATTCTGCAATAAAACCACTTCTAAAGACAATAGAGGTAGATTTCTTCTTGCTGCGGGTGTAGGATGACTCCAAACGATGCCTGGAAATGCTTTTACAAACATTTAACCATTTTCCTACGATTGCACACAGCAATAGAAACAAACCAAATGCAATTTTTTCCAACTATGGCTTGCACTATCTCCACCCAAGGCTCTGATACCATGTAAATTACTGCAGATCTAGGAAGATAAATGATCGGCACACAGAAAACATAATTTGCACATTAGACTTTGTTCTCATTGATTGAATCAAATGCAAAGATTAACAAATTTATAACCACTGTAGGAAAAGAAATTACGATGATAAGAGGTAGATAAACTCAAGCAAACTAACTGTTAACAGAGAAATTGATGGAAACATTCATGCCAATCACATCCATTGTTAACAGATAGAAATTGACTTAGTTAGCTTAAACGGAGAGAAACTAACACTAACATTTAGGTTGCACTTTAATTTGCTTGAAGTAAGATATTATAAAGAAAAATATATTTTTCTTAAAAAAAAGTTTACACAAACTAATTATTAATGAAAATAATACATACACATATTAATCTAGATAACAAGGTTTTAATACTAACAGCAAAAGTTAAATGCAAAGGAGAAAGGTACTTAATTGAATATGAACAAATTTGATGAGGATTCAAAAATATATCTATTTTTAGCCCATGAATGGTACCTATCTCTATGCTTGTTGACTCGGATTTGGTGGAAGACTTATGCCTCTATCTAATTCAAGTCTACACCTTTGGATCACTCTCACATGGATATGATCCTACAAGTTCTATATGATTATTCTCTTTTTCACCAAATCTACTACTATGCTCTACTCTAAAGATTGGCAATATATAAAAATACATTTAGAGGGCATCTAGTCACTAGGAAACAAGTTCTCTTAGTCAAACTATAAAAAGGACTACCTTTTTGGTCTTTCCAAATGATTGAAAATAAGCATCAACCATGCAAGTGCTCTAGGATGAATAAACAAATCAAGATTCATTTTAGTGCGCCAAGGAATGTTCCTAGCATGCTTTTCTCATTGAATGCAAATGATATTTGAATGATTATATACCATGTTCTAAATTAATACCTTTAAATAAATGTTTAATCGACTGTAAGTGGGAAAGGGATGGGTCGTAGTTGACGAAATTTTGAATTTAAATTTTAAAATTGTGGGCATAGTGTGCATATGGGTTCGATCTACCAAATTTTAAAAGCAACCTACTTTAGATATTGGTTTTTTACTTCCAACACATATAAGAAGCTACAACTTTGAGTTATGGTTAAAATGATAGACAAATATCTTTTAACCATTGAGAAAAAAGGTGGTAAAAAAAAACTAGTAATGAAATGTCTATGGATAAGAGCATGGATAAGAATAATACATGAAGAATACATGGGAATATGGGTAAATATGGATGTTATAAATAACAGATATGGGAATGTGTTTACACTATGTTGGAGTGCCTCTTATTTATATGTCTTATGCCTTTGACACTACCCCTAGTCCGTCATTGTTAATCGTACTAAGATTTTGTTCAATGAGCCCTAATAGTAAAATTATCTTGTGTGTTATGTTTCACATCTCTCTTGGTCTTTATTTTTGCACATTCCCTAATGTAACATCTCTATCCATACAACATAGAAAATACTTAGGTTTTTAATGGGTTGTCGTAAATAAATCATTTCCTTAAAAATCGGTAAGTAATTTTTTTTCTCTTTGAACATCAAAATTTGCTCTTGGATATTTGAAAATATAAAATATTTCATAAATGAAATAGCATTGCTTTTCAACTTGAAAAGTAGATACAACTTTCCATTTTCAATTTCACATATATGATTACAATTAAGTAAAGAATAAATAATTAACTATTGAGTTCAAGGTCAAGAATTTCATATCTTAATTACTTTTTTGTTTCACAAGCCTCAGTATGTCATTTACAAGAGGGAGAGCATCACCCGAGTGTTTTACCTCCAACCACAAACTGACGGTCCCCCACACACCTTCCAACTAGAAGTGGCCATAGCCTTCAATAAAGAGTATAGTCAAGGAGCCCCTAGTATTGTCATTTGATTTTCTAGTGTTATGTACTATATAACCAATACTGTCATAGAACTATAGACTCCTAAATATGTATGACACTACTGACTGGTTATGCAACTCTGGAGCATAGTGAGCCAACAAGTGCAAGTAGAGACTTTTGCACTTACTTTGGCCAAAGTTTGAATTAAATTCAACCACTTTCTTACAAGTGGAGTTGTGCGTTCACCCACCTCTAACTCGACTTGGTGTGGAATCGCAATACTATGTCTCACTTTTTGGCCAAGATGGACATTTATATCAACATTTTTAACTGAATCTTCATCTTTTGAGACGTATAGCAAATAAACCATTAAGAATTTGAAGATGATGTGAACTAGTGATTTGTGGCAATTTTTGTGTAGATTCTAAATATATATTTTTAATTTTTTTTAAATAAATCATGAATCTTTCAACATCTCCTTTAATAACTAGTTTTAAATAGAAAACAACATTTTCAAAAAGTAACATTTGTGTTGTCCAACATAACTTTTGTTCTATAAAGGATAAAGTTCTAATTTTTGAAACATAGATTCTCAACACCAATATCTAGGGCAAGGATATTTTTTCATGTTTTTTTGTTATATATATATATTTTTAATTAATTTCTAAAGTCACAGTAACTATAATTTGGGCATACATGTGTGTCATCCAACATAACTTGTTTTTTGATAAGGAAAAGTAGGTTTTGAAGGGGCCCCGAAACCCTATAAAATGGAAGGAAGCTGCTAATGAAAAAGACACATAAGCACCGACAGCCCAAAAAATTCAAAAATGTTGACAAAAGATAGCACTAGAAAACCGTCAGCAAACCAATAGCAAAACATCTACACAAAAATCTGATCAACCAACACCTACAACAAATTATCAAGAACCTTTGTGAAGTCCATATTACTACAGATTCAACCCTGTCATGCATCTCTACCACTTCCTCAAGATCCTAGAATGAAATAGCCACCCTTTTCTTAGTATTTCTCCTCGTACGTAGGCAAGGGCTAGCATCCACATTTTTCTCCACGCACAGGCTAACATCCACATCCTTCTCTGCCAAGTTCATATGATTGATCTCAACTATAGCCTCCTCATGTTTGCCTATGTCCAATCGCTTAGCAATCCAATTAATGACTTTCTTGTTCAATAAAGACAAGCCCTATGCACTAGACTTCAGGGACTGATTGCTAATTTTAACCACAGCTTGTAGGTCATTAGTAATCTTGCAAGTCAGCTTGCAGGTTGTCCAACTTGCAGGTCATCCAACATAACTTTTTGCGTATATATCAAAATCCAATTTTTTTTGTGAAACAAGGATATCAATACCTAGGGAAAGGGTATTTTTTGAATTATTTTTACAACATTGCTCTACTATTTTTCCACCTCTGTAGAATGAAGAGATTGATGTTTAGAGAAAAAATTATGTTCAATAAAAATTAAAAATTAATTACATGAGAAAATGAAAACACATCAAAACTATACTTGTTGGAAAGCTTATTTTGAGGGCTATGATCTTGCAAAATATCTTGTCAAGTTAAGTTCATCTAAAGTTCTAGCCCAGGGTTTGAAGCTAAATTCTTTGAGGATTTATTTTGATGTAGAGGCCAAAGTTGTCATGTTTGACACCTTCATTCGAAGGACCTTCACTTGAAGGTGCCTTCGCTCAAAGGTGCCTTCGCTCAAAGCTTACCAAGGACCTTCAATCGAAGGTCATTGTGCCTTTACCTTCGATCAAAGGTATAAAGTGTTATACCTTCACTCGAAGGTCCTTCAAGAAAAGATTCTAGTTCACTCAAAGGTGTGTTTTAAAAATGTCCAATCTCCCCCAAAAATTTCATTGTTACAAAAGTGAGACATAGTATTGTGATTTCACCCCTTGGAAACCTTAACTGACCTAAGGTTAACCTGAAATTACTGTTTGACAAATGGTTGACCTATTATATAGATTTATTTCTTAGTATATGATGACTCACTAAGTCAAAACTTAACTGGGTTGGATAGTTATCTCTGACTTCAAACACCCATGTTACATTTTCGTAACTACCTAGGTATTGGCTATCTTATCCTCAAATCTAGCTACGCTCGATTCACGGGATAACCCCCTACAAAACTTGTTTGTTTCATAGTCTCATGCACTCTAAGCACGTAAAATGAAGATAATTTTATTTTTCTTCTACGCATGGTCCTAAGCCTCGAATCGTCCCCTCGAGCGCTCGTCTCTCGTTTCTTGAAAAGCTTCAAAATGAGTATTTTGTCGATTTTCACTTACTAGGAGTTATAAATTTTTTTGCCTATGTAAGGGCGCTATTTTTCAACACCCCTACATGAGGTAATGGAAAAAATTCCTAAGGTGTAATGGCGTTGTTTTTCAGCACTCTTACATCTGTCTATGTTTTTGAAAAGTGCAAGGGTAGCTTTTTTCTCTGCTCATGCATTTTCCTGCCCCCCCCCCCTTGCACGTATGAAATTAATGAACTTAGAGTTCATTAATGCATCCTCATTAAACACCTTTAATGGATTTTTAAGTTGATTATATTTCATTTTATGGTTGTTTTGTTTACTTTCTCCTCATCGTTTCTTGGTGAAGCCTCCTTCACATTTTAGCATGGATCTAGAGGGGATTTGTTCATGGATTTTTATCAAGTCTCAATTAGGGTTTTTATTTTTCCATTCCCAAGTTCATTTTTTTATTTCCTCGCTTTATTTGATTTTTTAGGTTTCTTCATTATTTTGTGATGATAATTTAGATTTGTACAAATGATTTTCACGTCATTTTCATTTAAAGGTAATGTTTATTTTTCTTTTGTTTTTTGTTAAATTAGGTTTGTTTGAAACATTTCTTTATTAATATCGTTTAGATCCATGTTTAAGCATTAACCTTAGGTTTTTGTTTATATTTTATTTTTGTGCAAAAAAAGCCATGGATTTTTTTTGTTTTTCTTCAAGTATTTCTCTATGGTTTGTGTTTCTCATTGTGTAAAACCTTTTGCATTCTTCGTTGTTTTTCACCAAATTTTTCAAAATGAGTTTTTACCTTATCTTTCCCGAGTCTAAGTCATAATGTAATGGTAGTGATTTTTTCCGCCATTCCGTGACAAACTTCTAACATGAAATGACAGAGAAAATCACCACCATTACATCTTGTGTTGATGCCAAGTTCTTATGTGTAGCGGCAGTGAAATTCACCGCCACTACATTTCTTTTTTTAAGTTTGATGGTGTAGAAGCAGTAAATTTTACCGCCTCTACAAATACAAGTTCTTCCCCACAATGTAGGGTAATGAAATTCACCGCCTCCACATTTAACCCATCACTTCTCAAAAAATGCATAGGCGCTCTTTTTTAACACCGATGCATTAATTTACCAAGTCCTAAAGAAGATGTTGAAGTGCAAGAAATCCCCACCAATGCATAAAGTACTTTCAAGAAATTCCAAGCATATACAAGCGAACCTTTTTAGCATCGGTGTATAAAGTGAACTTCCCAAGATGTAAGGGCGCTAAATTTCAATGCCCTTGCACAAAATCCTAAAAATTTCACTAACTCC
This sequence comes from Sequoia sempervirens, assembly GCA_007258455.2. Taxonomy (NCBI): domain Eukaryota; kingdom Viridiplantae; phylum Streptophyta; class Pinopsida; order Cupressales; family Cupressaceae; genus Sequoia; species Sequoia sempervirens. The sequence continues at coordinate 18,183 of VDFB02170121.1, read as the reverse complement.
CTAAAATCTTTCGAAATGCATTCTGAGCTTTGTTTCTCCTGCATTCGCTCATTTTTTCTTGCTTCGTTGCTCATATCTGCTCACTTGGCTTTTTGCATTCCCTCGCTTTCATAATGCATGTTCTCCTAATGTTGGAAAAATCTTTGTTTCCATGCAGTTATACTCCATCTTCTATTAGGTATTCCTCGAAGGCGCTCACTACAAGATACTTGAGTTTCCTGATACACTTAATGACAACCAAAAATTCACCTTCATCAAGCAAGAAGGAAAAAATGAAATACAAGTATCAAGGTGTCTATCTACCCGCAATGGTCATGTTCAAGATTAGCAAGATCAAGGATACAGAATTTGGGCATCTTGATATGAGTGACTTTATCAAAAGAACAAAGAAGTAGCCCCTGGAAAAAGATTTAGAGGCCATTGTTCATAGCAATCTTCATCAGGTAGCTTCATTTCCAGTAGTAGCACATTATCCAGAATTTGTGTTACAAGTTGCCTCACATTACATCAAAGATGACATAAGTGTTAGAGATTCTTCAGGATAGATAATGATGAGGTTGGATGCAGATTTCTTCGATGTGGTTTTCCAAGTCCCAACCATGGAGAAATATATAGGCATGACTATTCAGCATGCCCAGGAGGCTTATGATAAAGATCAAAATGAAGCCAAACAGTTGATTAACATGAAATGGTTGAAGACTTCGAGGCCCAACATTATGAGATGGCTTAAAAACCTTCCTCACAGTGACTTCAAAGAGGATGTGTGTGATATGATAACTCTTCTAAGTAAAGTGAAGGGATTTCCAACTTCATCAACTTTCCAAGAATGGATGTATGAGTGCATCAAAATTATCAGAAGAAAGAAGATTCGCATTGATTGGGGTGCCCAAATCAGTGATGAAATCCATGAACAACTCATCAATGTGCATTCTACTTTGAAATTATAGATATGACTTCCTACCTGGTGTATGCAGCAACAACAATGAGGCAATATCCCAGTCTCACTACAGAAGGAGATAGAAGGTATGTTCTGGTGCATAAATACTATTCTCAAATCACTCTCATAGGTAGCATCAGACATTTCAGAAGAGTAAATGATGCTTTCTTCGCACCCTTGCTATGTATGTTTGATCCATCCTTAGAGAAGAAAAGGGTTTCTGATAAGGCATAGAAGGTTGTAAATAAATATGTATGTATCTTCTTGTAGTTTCCCACCTTCACATACCTAAGGGTAGGTTATTATATAGGGTATCCCTACATGTTAAACCAAGATATCCTTCTGATAAGTGGGTGTTGATGGAGCTTTGTAGATAGGTAATCTCAGTGCATAATAAACATCCAGCCATCCATAAACCAAGTATTAAGTTTCCAATAACCATTGGTAGATATTCAATTCAAACAGTGCCCAAGGCCAAAGTTGTGGCATCGAAGATGCAAATCATGACTCTAAGAACTTACAGGTATATAAATGATTTTGATTGTAGAGGAATGAAGAGAAAAATCAAAGAGTCATAGGCATGCCTATCATTTTGAAGACATTTGGGCAGATTGTAGGTATGAAGAGGATATTATAAAAATGGATTATTGCAAGCTTACTGTAGAATAGATCTCAGATCTTGGTTTGGAAAACCTTTTGAAGAACTTTGAAGATCATGGTGATGTTCTAAATGCCGAGTATGATGAAAAGTATATTGCAAGAAAACCTTTGCCCCTTATTCAATGTCTCGAAAAGAGAATACTTCCATCTGGTAGAGACTTACTCACATTTTGAGTATAAATACCACTGAAGGGTTGCAAATACAAGGGATTCAGTTGAAGCCTTTCAAAATTGATTCTGAGAGTGAAATATCTCAAGGATAAGCTAGTAGATAGGAAGAGCTAAGGACCAAAAATAAGGCAGGTATTGCTCCCTCTTCCTCATGCAGAGGGCCTAAAATAACATTCACTTGTGGGAAGAATATAACACAAACTGTTGGAGAGGAGCAAACTTCTGAAGAAGAACAACCAGATAGAGAAGAGCAACTTGCTGATGAAGAATTACACGAAGAAGATAAAGGCGAAGAATCTGAAGGGGATGAGCAATCAGAGGAAGACCAAGAGAATGAGGAAGATGAATAGGAAGAAGAAAGGCATGATGAAGAAATGCAGATATCTCCCCATGAAAATGTTACTCAAAGTCCTCTGCATACATCATCGCCTATCACTACCACAACACCCCATACACCTCCTATTCCTACCTCTTCTCCACCTCCTCTTCCAACTTCATCTCCACCTTCCACAGTTCTACATTCACTTAAGGTAACAATACCCCCTTGGTGCATTCAATTCATTCTACTCCTTCTATAGGGTCAATTTTGCAGAGTATTGATGTTACCTTCGGTTCTTCGTCATCTATTCCAAGTTTTTCATCTCCATTATTTGAAATTTCTTCACAAGACAAATTTGATCAATTCATGAATGAATCATTACCAAATACATCAAATTTGCAGGTTCCAAGAGCAGTGATGATTGAGACAACACCAATTGTAACTACCGCATTTGTTCCCATATACGTTGATGCAACTCAAGAATTGGAAATAGGGCAAGGAGGTAATTTTTCATTCCTTCCTCCATGGTTGGCTTCATAGGAATATAAGCAAAAAAAGTAGGGGGTTTCGCCCGATGAGCTAGATCTTGAGGAGTTGGCTCCACAAAAGCCTAAGGGGAAGAAAAAGCCAAAAGTTCACTCTAGGTTGCACATGGATAAATTAGGGTATAAGTATGTGGACATAGCGGCATCACCTCAAGGTAGAAGCCATGAAGAAGTCAATATGGAGGATTACACCATCACAAAAATTGAGCTTGGAAATATTACACATGCAAGTGCCAAGGGTGATGCTCAAGCATCTTTGAATGCTTTGATGGAAAAATTTGATAAGTTAAAGGAGACTAAAGACATGTACAAGGAAAAGGCTGAGCACTATGCTTCCGTGTTGAGGAGAATCATAGAATCCTCAGAGAATGTAAAACCTTTTGCAATGAGGATTGAGGAACCTATGGTTCAAAAGGTAGAAAAATATTATTCCAAAAGAAAAATCATATATGAACTTGTTGATAGAACAATAGAACAAGGTTCACAACTCATAACCATTGCAAAAGAAAGGATTTTCCAGGTATCCAAGATGAATCTAGAACTGGAAAAGATAGTAAGTATGCTTTCTATTGAGTAGAAGGAAATGGAGCGAAATCTCGAGTCATGGCTGCAGTTGAAGGAGATGAAACTAAGCAAGTTAGTGGAAGTTGGGGTTATTCCCAATAAGGAAAAGTATGTGGAGATTAAAGAATCTATCAGAAATTGCATACATGTCATTAATAATTTGATCAAGGATGCTCAACAAGTACAAGAGGATGTTGAAGGACATCATGTTGTTATGGTGAACAAAATTGAAGAGTTTCTAGGGAAACTTCCTGATGACAATCACAAATTTCTCCTGAAAAGTGATATTATTCAAGTGTTCAAGGAAACTATTCAAAAACAAGTGGAAGATGAAGCGTTCTCATTGACTTCAATGGAAACTTTTTGCGATGTGTAGTTGACCTTGAACAATCTCAAAACGCATTTGGATAGATGTAAAAAGGTTTGTTCTACTAGAAAGAAGTTAGTCACAAAGGTTCACACTATTATTGATTATGCCTTAGGATCGGATGAGACAATAATGTAGGAGATTTTGAAGAAGTATGAAGATTTCCAAACATAAAGCAAGGAACCATAAATATTTTTACATTTCTAGAGATAGTTAGATTTCATGCTTTTATCATGCTTTATGTAAATAGGGGTTGGAATTTTACATGTCATTTTGCAACAATGTAATTACATGTAGAAACAAATATGTCCTCCTACAATCATGGAAATCACATTTGAATTTAAGTCAATAGTTAGTTAGGGTTCTTCCTAGAATAGCTCACTGCTCTCACCTATAAATAAGAGAGAGTTGTATTGTATTATTTACCTTTTGTCTAATGCAACAAAGTGTTGCTCATTTGTAAAGCAATTTTGAAACTTTAATTTCTTATTGTGTTCCTCTTTGTGCCATCTTATGCAAGCCCTCTGCAACTACAGGTTTTCTTCTCGCTCACTTACCCACAACAAATTCTCTATAGGACTTCATAATTGCTTGACACCTTCCAGGAGAAAACCTTGCTCTGAGACCACTGTGATGTAGGAGCATCCAGGGCGAAGAGCAATCTTGCATCATCAAAAAAAAATTGTTTGTTTTTTTTAAATATGGGCCAAGGTTGTGAGGATTCACGAGGTTCTGAGTTTTCCTAACCAATGTCACGAGATTCGCAAGTTCCATAACCGCTCGATTTAGCGACGTAGTGATAGAGTTACATTGGTAGGCCCTATAGATATATGTCGGCAAGTCACATGTTTTTATAACTCCACAACCCCCGACTAGAGGTTCTTTAGTTTTGATCTTCAACGACTTAGCGATTTGGGTTTCATCAGTGTGAGGACCTCCCGACTTGGCGTTCCCTTTTGTTGTCGACGTGAGTCATGCTAGTCGGCGAGACATTCATGAGTGTCTCTTCGACACTCTGATGGATTGTGGGATGTTTGCATCAAGGTCTTGGCGACATTTCGATGGTGGGAATTGAGAGGTCAAGGGCGGTGGATGGTGAGTCTGGTTACGACACCTGGCGAAGCGATATTGGGTGCATTCCATATCGTTGTTGTGGAATACATATTCATTGGCTGACTTGGTGAAGCTACTGATACTATGACATGAGGAGCGAGAAATGGCAAGGCCGACCTAGAGAACAAGATGGAGATATAAACGCGGAAGGAATATAGGGAAAATAGGGGGAAGTGTAGGATAACATATAGTGAAGAACAAAGGGTGAACATAGATCTACAAAATTTTGCAGATGCATGTAATAAGTATCCCATAGGATGGCATGTAATCTATAACCTCTCCCAAGAAATAAAGAAAATATTTGTTCTCCTTTTGCATTCTTTTGATCTTTTTGTGTGTGTGTGTGAGTTGGTTGTGAGATCAGATAGCCTGGAAAGGCCCTTCGAGCTCAAATACGCCACACTTGGTCTTCCATTTGATCAAGGGCTAAATGCTTGTAAAAATTTAAAAATTAATTAATTAATTAATTAAACAACAAAAATTTTAATCCAAGGAAAATAAAAAATAGAAAGGTCCATATATGGCATGGCCTTTTTAATCTTATAACAAATATTTTAGAACTTTAAAAGTCTTTAGTAAAAAATTTCCATGCGGATTAAAAGGGTTTAAACAAAATAAATTAAGCACAATGAATATAGGTGATTGTGGTATATGCAATCCATGAGATGGACTGTATATATTAGAGTGACATATGTAGCGGTAAAACCCTTTGTGGCACAAAATATCCTATCTATGGTATATACAGTTTATGAGATTGTGTTTGCTATAAGGGATATATGTATAGCAAATAAAAATTTAAAACTCTTGTGTACTACTCCTAGTAGAATAGTGTGTATATTGTTAAAATATTGAAACCTTATGTATGTGTCTATGTGCATATCTATTTCGAAGTAAACAATGTATATGTGTCAAAACAACAAACTAAGGTGTACAATTACATATGGATTTCCATACTATAGGTTCTAATGGCCCTAAAAAAAATTGCAATATTTGATAGTGAGAATATTATAGCAAATTATTTGTCAAAATTCATCTCTCAACCCTTTTGAACACAACTATGAGGTTCGTTTCATGATATGGTGGTCATGTAAAAATTTGATCTCCAAGACCCCCTAAAAAAAAATTCACCTACAAGATTAAACTCATAAAAAACTCGCAAGTACAAGCATTAAATGTGTTCATTCATGCTAAGTTCACCAAAACATATGCATGCAAATGAAACAAATGAAATAACATCAAATTAAAATCAATTCAACACTCAAATCAATCACATGCAAAACTTTGATTGTGTTAAATGTAATGTTTTGCTCATTTATGATGTAGGTACTCAATTCACCAACATGACATTAGCATTCTTTGGATATGATATTTATAGGACTTGGATACAAAATTAATTCTTGATTGATTGATTAAAAATAGGTTTGATTTATAGATTTCGTAAATGCATGTTGAGTTAATTAGATTTCTTATGTTACAATTGTAAATGGATTCATGAACAATTCTTGTTTCACATTTATGCTTTAGTTGCTTAATCATGTTGTACTATGGAGTGTAGATTTAGTTAATAGTTTTGGTTAATTCTAACATTTGTTTCTTGGCAGTGAATTAGTCACAATCTATGTTGTAGGTATCTATAGCAATAGTGCCAACATTACTTCTTTTATTGTTATGTATTTTTTTGATTTCTAGCAAGTGTAAACACCTATGCTAGGATGATTTAGGTAGTCTTGAGTCTTTGAAAGCACATATAATGTTAGTACCATCACAAGCTTACTAGCCTTGGTTGATAATTCAATGAAGGTCTTTCTAAAGGTTCAAGTGGATTGTTTAGCTAGGTTTCCCCTCTGAATTGTGTGATTGACACCAATTTTACTATACACTAGTAGAAACTCTACAGGAACAATGGAATGGGATTAGAAGGGGATAATGGAAAATAGGATGAACTAGAAGGGATTAGTGGGAATGGATAGGAGAGGATCATGAAACATGTGGTAAATTATTAGAGGTTAATGTGATTGGATTAGGAGGGACTAAAGGAACATAAGGTGAATTGGGAGAAGATAATGGGACAAGACCAAGAGGGGATAATGGAACATATGGTGAAATAAGAGAGGGTAATGATATGGGAATAGAAACGGATAACAAAATATAGGATATGGACTAGTAGAGAATAATGGAACACAGGGTGAACCATAAGAGGGTAATGGGATGGGATTAGGAGGAAATAATGGAACATATGGTGAATTAGGAGGTGTTTAAGTTTTTACTATAGGACATGAAGTGGGAACTTCAGGTGTTTAGTAGTAATGGAAAAGTGAAATGATCAATAATGAGTGGAAGAAAAGGTTTCTTGTAAGGGTATGTGTATATGATGAAATGTGGATGGAGCTGGTATAATATAAAAGGAGCTATGGAAGGTTAGGCCATGTGATATAAAATAGATAAAATTTGTGTGATGATAGGAATTAAATAATGAGGTGGATGCTAAATGGTAAATATATTTCTAGTATCTCACAAAACCAACTAAAAATTCCATCCTCTATTGGATTCTAAAATAAGGTATCATGGTCTAGGTTCCTTAGAACATAAGTCATTCAAATCGCATATCCTTTACTCTTGATGTTTCGTCAAAATGTTTGGTGAGGAGGATAAAAGTGATAGGTTGTGGAATGGCGGGGGTAAGAGTTAACTTGGTTGAAGAGATGAGGTAACATGAAAATGATCATGAAAGAAACTATGATCTACCACCATAAAAAATTGACTTGTGTCCCTAAAAAATAGTGTATCTATTAAGTGGATAGAAGAAAGCTAGTGGTCATAGGAAAACCAAGGGATATGGTAAGGGATTACTAAAATCATGGGAACATAGTAATAGTGAAGATTAGGCAAGGTGATAACACTAGCCATTTGAGAATAAATCATGTGCTTTGACTTCTTTAACCACTAGCTATAAGTAGTAAATAATCGGTTATAACCTAAAGTCTGAATAATTTTTGTGACGCTATAATATGAGAATCAACAACAAATAGAATATGTATTATGCAAAGAGAAAATATTTAAGGACTCATAATTTAAGGTCCTATTGCATTCTACCAAGAAAATATCTTCCAAGCTTGAACTCAACTTTTTAACTAGGAAATTTCATAATCATTCATACTATCAATCCATCAAAATCCAAATTGAGATGGAAAAAAGAATGTACTTTCAACACCAAATTTTCAATTTCTTAATTACACAAAGTTGTCTTGTTCATTATTCCTTCATTTTCTTCTAATGTTTGAGTTTTTGATCAATTTTATTGATATGATGTTGAATTATATATCACTTTAATATAATTGGTTAAAGTAATTGATATTAAAATGAAAGACAATTTAACATGAAGATAACTATTTAAGTTCTTCAAAACATAAAAACAATCAATCAAGTTCTTTAAAACATAAAAATAGTCAATCAAATTATCAAATTCAATTTGAGGGTATGGGCGAGTGCATGAAGTTGGGTTACACTTTTGTGGCCAACTTCAAAAAAAGATTGAAAATGACATAACGCGAGCGCATTATAATGCGCTCGCGTTATGTCATTTTAAAAGCAAAAAAAAAAGTGAAAGCTATTCATTTTCTCTTTTTTGTTTTTCTCTCGCTTCCTACCTAATGGCCAAAACCCCTCATTTTCATGTTCCGCTCTAGGAGGAGGCATTCTACAAAATTCATCAACAATAGTTGCTTTTCATTTTCAAAGATGGTGCCATGACGACGAAGAGGTGCATGAGGTAAGTATTTTTTGCTATTTGTTTTGAATTTCTTAGTTTCAAGTTGATTTTGTTTGTTTTAGGTTAGATTTGATTGTTTTTTTTTTAATTTGTAAGAGATGCAAATAATCCTGCAAATCCTGAAAATCCTCAACAAGAAGAATAGGAAAATCCTCCTCAACAAAATCAACCTCCCCCACCAATCACTCAACACCTCCTAGCACTCAACAAAAATTTGTGGGAGGAAATTGTCAAATAAAACAAATTGAGGATCTTATCAATAGGTTGAGTGATCCAAATGTTTCAACCACAGAAAGAATGACACTAGCAAATTCAATGAAAGAGATGTTAAAAAATGTAGATTCAATAACCCAACAAATAACGGGATGGCAAGATAGGAGGCAAGCAGTTAGGGCATATTATGCAGATAAACTATCATATAAACAAGTAAAAGATTTTAAAATTATTGCTGAGATTGGTTTGGTATGCTCTGTTCAGCGGGCCTGGAACCAGGTCAAAGATCTTGTGCCTGCTGCGCGCTGCGCTCGCGTGGTAATTGTTATTGATGGAGGACACCATTCATTTGGTGCCACCGCCCAAAGTTAGGGCGGGTTTTTATGATAGGTGGTGCTTGGTCTTTGATTGCCCACCGTGCAACCGGTGGCAGAGTCCCCAATATTTTCTTAGGAGCTATCACGGTGAGTTAAAGTGACGGACCGTCCAGAGTGTTTGATTATGGGGGTTCGGTGGGGGTCATTCGGGGACGGGCCAGGTGCTGGCGGATCCTCGTGTAGGAGGCGACCTCTTGCTAGGCTACCTCATGAGCACGTTGTTATGTCTTTCATTGCAAAGGAGAGTGTCAGTGTAGAGACATTATAGGTGATCAACACTTTGACCTAGAGTGTCATCCATCATACTATCCCTATTCTACAACGCCATCTAGGGGAGTCTTGATTGGTGGCTTCAAAGGCCCATGTGTCAATCTTTAGCGGGTGACTTGTTCATATGACCCCACTTCCGGCACTTTCGGGGAGGCTGCTATGCAGGATCCGTATGCTACTACACATGATCTGTATGTTGCTACGGTGATGGAGAGGACGGCTGACATTTTGCATCGTGCATATGGAATTGATAGTCGGGTAAAATTCAGGATGTTTATTGAATTTAATTTATTAAATTTTGATTCTGAAATACATGATTAACTAATTTAGTTTTATTATTTTAATAAAATTGCAGGGTCACAGTGTTGAGACTGGATACACCGGTCCTCCGCCTACTTATTTTTGCAGTACACCTATCAGTGGGGTATGTAACTAGTAAACAATTATAAATTTATTACATGTTAATAGCATTGTTTCTGAATGGTATTTTAATGCGTAGATTTTTGGATCATTGAGCAGGGCTAATATTTGTGGTTTCGAAGGCACCTCCTGAAAGTGCTGATGGGTTCACTCAAGCGTGCCATGGAGTAATAGAGATAAAAGAGAACCCAAATAATTAATTATGCTTAATAAGATTTGTATGGTTTATATTCATATTGTTAGGTTTCACGTTGCATTACATCATTCAAACTCAAAGCATTACTTCAAGATTCCATAACTAATAACTAGATGTTGATAGATGACAAAATTTCAACTGTGCAATATAGTTGTTTAGAAAGTCAACATAAGCAACACGATGCAATTACTTCACATGGAGGCATGTGCTTGCAAAGGTGCACCAGCACGACAAACTATGGATGCTTAGGAAAGAATCCTTGAAACCATAATAGTAAAGAAATGGCATAAGACAAGGCTGAGTTAGTGATCGCGAGGCATGTATCAAAACTCAATCATCGAGGGGTACATCGATCGCGAGGCAATCGAACTACCATCAACATCGTTTTCTTCAAGGGATTTCAATCCAAATAGAATCGGGGAGAAGATCAATGTCTCATCATAAATCTGCTTTTCATTCAGCCAAAAGAATCCACTCAAATTCTCTTAGCGTTCCATAGGCCATCATTCATCGTTCCACTAATTGATTATTCAAAGTTGCGACTCATTCAAAGAAAAAACCATGTTCTAAAGAAGGCAAACGCGGTAGTTAGATTCACATCATTCTCAACCACCATAAAGAAAACAACATAAACCTTATTATTGACCTTGAACAATTCATCCTTTTCGTTTTTGTGCGAGGCGGCGGAATCAATAGAAGCCATACCTCCTTTATTTGATTCGTTAATCAAGCCTTTGTACTCACCATATTTTGACTGCAGTAGTCTATTTACAGGTTACAAACTCCTGCTACAACAGAATCTTGATTATCATCTTGTGGTTAATCACCAATTTGCTCAAAAGTCTTCATAATACTCACCCATCCAACCATCAAAGTCACCAAACCTGTCTTATACACCTTAACCAAATTTAGTAACATCAATCATATCATTAGTTTGATAGTAACCAATCACTCAATATCATCCTTTCCACTGTTTAAACAAACATCTTTGTTTTGATCAGACAATATCATATTCCTCTAGTAGGTTTGTCAACCATTGAATCGGGTAGTTACATTCCCATCTCAAAGCTTATTAAAAAACTCAATGCACATTTAGAAACACTTTCCAACACATCACAACATATCAAAGTTCTTAGATGTTTGACATAAAGAAAATCATCATATTTCATACTGTCCTCTGAAGAAAGGCTAGTAGATTAGGCCTGTTTTACAAAGGAGGCCCCTTCAAAACCATTCCAAATCACTCAAAACCTCAAAACAGTCTTCAAGCATGTCTTATAACTCAATATTTCACCATTTATAGGGATTGAAAACCATGAAAATGTTTTGATCCAATAAACCCTCATTTACAGGGTGTAAAAGCACAAATCAAGGAGGGTTTTGTGAAAAATACTCTTGAAAACCTCTATTTCTCTAGCCACCACCTAGAACATGATTTTTTATGTCTTCCAAGACATTCTACATCATTTCCAAGCCTCTACAAGCTTTATTTATTCATGACCCATGACTGTAGCATCACTTTGTGTAGGAAAATCCTCTATTTTCCAGTGTAGCAGCAACTCCACTATGGTATTATTGCTTTTCCCTGCACTTACAATCATCAAAACATGCAAAGAATCCTAACATTAACCTACTCCACCAATTTACTTGACCTACATTGGTGGAGTGGTGAAGAAAAACCCTATTGGACTCTCAAACTTGCTTCTAAAAGGACTCTATTGGGCATTGAAAACTGCCTCTTATTCTTTTGTTTCCTAAAAATAACCAAGTCCAACTCTTGAAATTGGAAACTAACTCCTCTTTATATGTATTCACACTATGATTTAACTTTGGGTGTTCCTAAATTACCAACACAAGAAAACAAAACAATCCAAAGTAATGTTGCAAACTCAAAAATAGGGAATTTTTATTTCAAAATCTAATTACAAGAACACAAACTTCTACTTTTTCTCGCCTTTACATGCCTTTTAAAGATATTTCATTTTCCATAATTGTCTTCCCATTCGTTGAAACTACCCCTTTTAACCCTTAATATTCCTGATTTCCTTGTTTTTGTCAATTTAACAACTTTTAACAATATTACATTATTTCATTGTTTGCATTTTCCCACTTTGACCACCTAGAACTTACCCATAACCTTAAATACATTCAAGTAAGACCTCATATGACCTTGAACATGCTTTACATCATTTTTCCATGACCTTTTGTGATTGACTGAATACAAATTTGAACAGTCATCCCTTTTGCAAAATTGAAATGTATTTGATGACCTAGGTGCTCCTGCACCAACATCTGACCCAGTTGAATCAAGAGAAGATCAAATTGAATAAGCAACTAAAATTTATCTCTTTTCATCAAAAATCACATTGTTTCATTTGCAAACCACAAGGCAACAACAATCCAACTCATTTCAATACTTCTTCTTATCATCCTCAAGCTTCAAAGATCTTATTTATCTGCAAAAATTACTGATCTATGCACAAGAAACCTAATTAGAGTCACTAAACAATCCACTCTTTCATCATTCACCAAGGCACCCTTCCACTCAATTTTCTTTACCTAGGAAAAATAACCAAAAACCAATCTTTCATGTTACAACCTATATCCAGCAAATCCTAACACACCTTTGTCATCATCAATTTATATGAATTCAAAGAAAAAACCTGATAAAGAGCTCTGAATCTTTCAATTCATTAAACAACTCACCAAATTTTCACTTTTACCAACTATTTCCTCAAGACCAAGATACTACAATCAACCATTTACACCTCAATCATTTCATCTGACTTCCAAGATATTACTCACATCATGTTTATTGACTAAGCTTATTCTATGCACAAATCAAGCCCTACAAAGGAGGGTTTATTGCATAAGGTACTTACAAACCTTAAATACTCCTGCCACCACCACAAACACCATGGAAATAGCCTGCATAATCTTTATAAATGATGCAAAGTGGTAGGGAAGGAAAACTCACAATCACAAATGGCAAAGTCACTCCACTGAATGCTTCTCTCAAATACTCTCATGAGTCTTAAACTCCACTATTCTTTAAGAGATCAACCCCACACACCTAGGGTTCACAACTCAAACCACTCACAAATTTTGAAAACATTTGTATCATGTCTCATTAAGTCAAAACAAGGTTTAACAACCCTCTATCATTTAGGTTTCAACAAACACCCATCGCTATGGTGACTTAGACCTCACTCTCTCTTAAGGCTTGCAACCCTTACCTGGTAGGACAATCAGAATAAAAAACACAAGGAATACTATTAAGACACCAAACCTATGGATTCATACCCCTAAGATGGACCCCTACAAGGTTCCAAAACCCTTCCTCTTGACTGTCAAAACATCACTCACAATGGCCCTTTCTACCGCTGCTCCAAAAGGCCTAATTCACATACCTACACCTAGGTCTTGACTATCTAGGCTCTCCCCTTCACTAAAAAGCCCAAATTCAGACTCCTATAGGTTCTCCACACTTGTTTCCACCATTCCTAAGTTCCTCTTAAATAGATTCTTCAAAATCAAGAAAAAACTCATTTTTTTGCTTGTCAATTATGCTTGCCACATAGAGATGTCAAGCCAAAATTCATGCACAACTTCCAACAATGATCCTGCCGTTCTCCAAAACATTTATTAAATGATAGTACAGCCTCATATCTTCCATCCCACCGAGATTTAGCAATTTTACAACATGGGAATGGAAGAAATATACATTTTTCACCCAAAACCCTAATTTTAAGGGTTTTCAAACCACCCGAGAGAGAAATTGGAATATCTCCCTTGATACTCAATGAAATCTCACCACTCCAATTCCAAAGGAAATCTTATTCAATTACCTATCCAACCATTATGGGCTTGGAGCATGAAAGTGAACATACAGTCTGTACCAAGTATGGGATCAGCAAATTCTTCAGAAAAACACAGGAAAAATAGCAAACTTCTTATTGAAACTTCTTCAAAACATCAACATCAACCTTGCGTCAACCAAGAGAGGAATATTTGAAGTCTTACAAACTCCCTCAAACTTCTTGCAACTGTCTTTTGAAAAGACAGACGTTGGAAAACAACTAATCTCATGCTTTGACTTCTAATTGCCTAGTTAAGGCAATGTGAGCAACTTCTACCAACTCGACCACAAAGAGCCTTCCAAAATGTGTCAAGGGAATTTAAAACCTTGTCAAAAAGTAAGGTGACTCCCCTTAGGTGTCTAGATACAGCAAGGCATCCTTTTTCCTTATTTTTCCAAGATGCACTAGACTTACAAAGGAGGATGGAGACCTTGTTGTACAAAGAAGTTGGTCACCAAGACCAAAAACTCAACCAAAAACCTAGAAGACCTACTAAAAAGCATTGAAATGGTCCATAAGACCTTATTCCATCCATAAACCAAGAAACAAAACATGAAAAATTGTTTTAGGTCCCTTAGACCCATGGGTGCTCCTGCACCATACTCCCAAGCAAGAAAAAGATCTCAAGTCCTCTTTGAGATCAGGTCTTCTACAGTACTTCCATGTTGTTTAATATCATTTTCTGACATCCATGTTGCATCCTCTTCAGGTAGACCTTAGCCATTTGACCAGGTATTCCTTGTAAACCTTCCTTCTAGTCTTCTTTGTCTCCTTGGTGTCTAGGATGCATTCAAGAGTCATAGGTTGGCTGGGGGGTAGTTCCTTCACCCAATCTTCATCCTCCATTGTTGTTGTACCTGCTCTATCACCTGCATTCACAGAAGATTTGAAAGGATACAAGTCAAAAATGTTGAAGATAGGAGAGATTGCCACCCCAGGAGGTAGCTCTATTTCATAAGCATTTTGGCCAAACTTGTAGACCACCTTGCAAGGTCCTATCTTCTTCATCATGAGTTTGGTATACTTTCCTTTTGGAAGTCTCTCCTTCTTCAAGTGTGCCATCACCAAGTCTCCAACCTTGAATTGGACATTCCTCTTCTTTAAATCTGCCTTTTCCTTATACTTCTCAACATTCTTTTGAAGGGTTTCCTTCACTTGTTGATGAATATCCCTAATTGTAACAACAAAGTCCTCACCTTGAGCACTTCTCCTAGAAACTCCTTGTAGATCTCTTAGTTCATAGGCCCCTCTAGGGTGCATGCCATAGACTACTTCAAAAGGGCTTCTACCAATTCTCATATTCATGGAGTCATTATATGAAAATTCAGCCTGAGGTAAAATCAGATCCCAAGATTGTCCATGCTCCTTGGTAAGGCATCTTAAGAGGTTTCCCAATGATCTATTCACCACTTTAGTTTGTCCATCTGCTTGTGGATGGTATGCTGAACTAAAGGACATATTTTTTCCTTGAGTTTCTTCCACAAGGTCCTCCAAAAGTGACCAATGAATTTAGAATCCCTGTTAGAAACAATGCTTAAAGGCAGTCCATGTATCCTAACAACCTCCTTAAAGAAGAGACCTGCTATACGAGATGCATCATTGGTGCATTTGCAAGGAAGAAAATGTGCCATCTTACTAAATCTATCAACTACCACAAAGATACTATCAAAACCTTTTTGGGTTCTAGGCAACCCCAAGACAAAGTTCATACTTAAACACTCCCAAGGCCTATTGGGAATGGGCAGTGGCTAATAAAGTCCTGCATTTGATGAAGTTCTCTTTGCCCTTTGACATATTGTGTATCCTTCCACATACCTTCTCACATCCACCTACAACTTTAGCCAATAGTAAAATCTCCTAACTTGTTCCAAGGTCTTGTCAAGGCCAAAGTGACCTCCAAAACTCCCATTGTGTTTCTCCTTTATGATATTCTCCCTCATTGAGCATTTACGCATGCACAATTGGCTTCCTTTGAAGAGAAAACCATTCTACCATAAAAAGTCAGAGAATTCACCATGAAAAGAATTCAAATGCCGCTCACAAACATTGTATACCTCCTTGAAATATGAATCTTCATGATACATATCCTTCAATGCTTCAACCCCCATGCTTTGGAGTTGGATCTCTTGCACTACAAGTGCCCTTTTACTGAGAGCATCTGCCACCTTATTTGCTTGGCCCTTCTTATGCTTTATTGTGAAAGTATAGGCTTGCAAAGACTCTACCCACTTCATGTGCCTATGACTGAGTTTGTCCTGTGCATTCAAAAAACTGAAGGCATGATTATCAGTATAAACAACAAATTCTTTAGGTAACAAGTAGTGCCTCCACTTTTTGAGGGCTTGGACCATAGCATACAATTCCAAATCATAGGAAGAATACTTCCTCGTTGCTTCATTCAGCCTCTCACTGTAAAATGCAACCGGTATGCCTTCTTGGCTCAAAACAACCCCTATTGCTTGATTGCTAGCATCACACTCAATGGTAAAAAATTTATCAAAATCAAGGAGCACAAGTATAGGTTGTTGTGCTACTCTCATTTTCAGATATTCAAACCCTTTATCAACCTCATTGGTCTAAGAAAACTTACCTTTGTTACCTCCTTGGATGGTGTCCAAGATTGGTGCACAAATTTGGCTAAAGTTCTTGATGAACTTTCTATAAAAGCTTGCAAGTCCATGGAAGCTTCTCACATCTCCCATGGATTTTTGTGTTGGCCAAGTAAGAATAGCATCCACCTTTGAAGGATCCATCTTCAAACTTCCCTTGGAGATGACAAAACCAAGGTAGACTAGTTCTTCCTTCATGAATTCACACTTTCCAATGTTGATCAGCAGCTTCTCCTCTTGTAATCTCCTTAGTACCATGTCAAGGTGCTTCAAATGTTCTTCTTTAGACCTGCTAAACACAAGGATGCCATCTAAATAAACTACAACAAACTTTCCAATGAAAGGTCTCAATACCTCATTCATAAGGCGCATAAATGTACTAGGGGAATTTGATAACCCAAAGGGCATCACCAACCACTCATAGAGCCCTTCATTAGTCTTAAAATCTATCTTCCATTCATCCCCCTCTCTGATCCTTAAAAGTTGTCATGACGTGGATCGCTATTGTAACTTTTTTGTGATTGAATAATTTGTTGTTTTATTTTCAGATGTTGGTTGTGGAAACACCTCCAAATGTTACAAGGGCAATGGATATCGGTGTTTCATCCGCTATACAATCCTCCATGGATCTGATAGAGGAGGTATGGGGAAAATTACTAAGTTTCAATTTACATTTGTTGTTATAGATGTTAGTTCTAGTGAAAAATCAAACCATTATTGATGTGCAGTTTAATTCCTATTTGGATGGTTTATACAGGGCTTGAGCACGCCTGAGCATCGGCATGCAAATATTTCCATCATGGAGAGTGATCATGAGATGGCTGTAAGTGATTATTTTGTTAAATATATCATTTCTTATAATGTAATTTCTATATATTAATGTATTTACTTCTTATTGTAACAATTAAAACTTCACCAAGAGCTAAACTATAGGAGGAGCAGCAGGAGCACTCCTCGAGCACAACAGAAATGAGTGACGGACTTATCGCCATTGGATCGCCAAACAAAGGGAAAGAATTTATTTCCAAAGCATGGAGAGAAATGAATTTTGATTCCAGAGCCCTTTCTTGTATGCCTAGGCATGGCAATTTTGTACATATCTTGTATTGGATATATTTGACATTGTATGCCTATATGGCATTCTCGTAAGCCTATATGGCTATTTTGTAACTATATTTTATACTTATATCGACATATATTGATGTATGTGTACATGGATATTTGTTAATACAAATCTTTTTTATCAATGGTGTCCATATTTGCTGACAATTTTTGACAATGTCAAAAGCATGGCTGCATACAGATTAGGCAAAAGACTTTTCCTTTTAGATTAGCAATGCATGGAAGTTTCAAAAAGTATCCTTGATATTACAAAAAGATATGTGTTTATACCATAGCAGAAAAAATCTTTTGGGGAAAAAATCAGCAAACCAAAAGTATAAGATTTTTTGAAAAAATCGGGAAAAAGTCTAGAAAAAATTAGAAAAAAATCAGATTTTAAAAAAAAGGTAAAAAAAGTAGAACAAGAGATAAAAAAAAAAATTTAAAAATTTAAAGGCATTTCCATATCATAGAGATATAGAGAGAAAATAAAATAAAGATCTTAACTAATAAATTGTAAAAATAGATTTTTGTAGTTTATATTCATATCGTTGATTACATTGCATCGGCAGACATATTTTCAAACTCAAAGCATTGCTTCACATTGCATAACTAATAACTAGATGACGCATAGATGACAAAAATTTCAATTACAATATAAGTTTTTACAAAGTCAACTCTAGCCAGCTATA
>VDFB02170120.1:0-23972 GCA_007258455.2 Sequoia sempervirens | reverse complement strand
CTAGAATAAATTAATGGGATGGGCTAGGATGGCACAAGAAAAATATAGCGTGGACTATTAGATGTTAATGGGATGGTATTAGGAGGGAATAATGGAACAGGGTGAATTAGGGGAAGATAATGGGATAAGACCAAGAGGAGATAATGGAACATATGGTGAAATAAGAGAGGGTAATGGGATGGGAATAGAAGGGAAGAATGGAAACATGGATGGACTAGTATAGATTAATGGATGGAAGGATGGATAAAAAATATAGGGGAATAGGTTATGGATGGAATAATGGAACATGGAATGGAATGATATGGAAGACAAAATAAATATAGAATGGATAAAGGAATATAGGTGAACATAGGGATGATGGAAATATAATAAAGATGGATGGTAGATAATGAAACATAGGATGGAATAGATGGGGATGGATGGGGATCATGGAAAATAAAGAAGGGAATGGAAGGAATAAAGGAACATAAAGGTGAATTAGGAGAAGATAATGGGACACAATCAAGAGGGGATGATGGAACATAGAATGGACTAGTAGAGATTAATTGGATGAGCTAGGATGGGATAATAAAACATTTAAGGTGAACTATTAGAGGTTAATGGGATGTAATTAGGAGGGAATATTAGAACATAAAGTGAATTAGGCGGTGTCTAAGGTTTGAATATAGGACATGAAGTGGGAACTTGAGGTGTGTAGTAATAATGTATAAGATATTTGGTCAATAATGAGCAGAAGGAAAGGTTTCTTGTAAGGATATGTGTATAAGATGAAATATGGAGGAAGGTGGTATAATATATAAGGTGTTAAAGATTGAGATATGTGATATAAAATGGTTAAAATATGTGTGATGATAGAAATGGAAGAATGAGATAGATGTTGAATGGTAAATATAATTAGGATCTCACAAGACCAACCAATGTTTGTGTTTCTCATCAAATTTTTAGATTTGTATACTTAAAATTATGAAAAACTAGCTAACATTGTTTTACAACACCATTAATGAATAAAGGTTACCTGAGTGAAAGTTGTTTGAGGATGTGAATAGTGAGGTGTGGAGCTCGAAGGTCCACCAAGAAACTGTTTGACATCCAAAGCATGTTATGAGACAATCATTCAAATAACATTCAACTGTTCACATGCAATAATTATTTCTTTAATACTAGTTGCATACCTGTGGACTCAAAAAATGAATAAGGGTCTATAGGAATGGTGCACGTACACAAACACTTTGGCCCTGAAATTTCATCATATTGATTCTACTAATTTAGTTATTCTTAAATTTCAAAATATAATTTAATAAAAAAAATTAAATGAACTTGCTAAGTTTTACCTAAGTATCAATGTTGAATGTTTCATTTAGCAATGCATTTTTCATAGCCATCACCTCTACAACTAATTGTAGGCTATGTAGTTGCATCCTTAGCATTCTGATAATCATACGTAAAAAAATACTGCAAGTGCCATAATGGTGGGGTGGAACTCAAGGCCTAGAAGTCTTGTCCACATTAGGCTCTACTAGAGGCCTCACACACTATACAATGGTCTGAGTGAGCGAGCTAATTCACTCTAGCATGTCCACATCAACATTGTCCTTCACAATGGAAGGAATGGTGACATTCTCCACCATGGGTTTGGCCAAGGGTTTCAGTACCAACTATGGATTACGTTGTGCACCCGGTCTATCATGTGTGGAGCCCCCACCTGTACCTCAAAAGTCTAAGATGTCAAAATAATTTGGCATCTTATTGAGAACAAGCACACAATAAAGTTTCCTCAAAAAATATTATGGTACCTCGTGGTTATTACATGGAGGTTGGTCAAAAACCATCCACCACCACTCCCAAAACTTATTTTTTATTAATTCATGGTGGAACTAATGGATGGGAAACCTCCTACATGCATGTGATAAAGGTGTGTTGGTTCTCGGGCCTGTAAATAGGGCACACAAGCCTACTTTTCTATTTTTTTATTTTTTCACATCTGCATATGAAAGACCCCTAGCATAAAATTGTCCTAATTCATCCCTCTTATTCTACCAAAAATTTATTTTCTCACTCATTTCTCCTACATGTGATACAACTGACTTTAGTGATTCAACAATCCCTCCCCTATAAGGGTGCATTTCAACACTCTCAATTAAACTTCCAATCAATTGTTCAATCTCTCATTTATTGTTTTCAATTTAATTTAAGATATTTTCTCATGTTCCTTGAGGATGCCTATGACTTGATAGAGGGGTTTGAGTTTGTTCTTGTTCGCAAGGCTCTTTGTGAGGGGGTGATTGTGAATTCTCAATGTGAGGCTCTTAGAACAAAGTTTTTTGATAAAAAAAATTTCAATCTACATTATAATTCAAATTTGAAATAAAAACAATAGAAATACATACCTATTCACAATCTTTGACCTCTTTAACATCTTGGCGGCATCCTCATAAAGAATTGAAAGAATTTTTTTATCTCCTTTTGGCGAGTGTGACTTGAGAGAGTAGAAATATAAGAGCAAGTTGTGGGTTTGAAGAAATATGTGAGCAAAAAGGTATTTTTTGGTTTTAATAGGTTTTTGCATTTGGTGTACCAAATGACTTAAGCATTTGGCACACGCCAAATGAATTAAGTCATTTGGTGTGTCAAGTCATTTGGCATGCACCAAATTTGGTGAATGCTAAATTCAAAATCAGTTTGGCATGCACGAAATGGCTAATTTTGTGATTTTTTGTAAAAGTGGCACCTTTTCTGTGTCACAGATTAGTGCATTGAACCTTGATGATTTTCTTATAGGAAGGGTCATATTCATCTTCTAATTCATCTAATTACACCTGAAATGTTTTATGTTTAAGCCTATTTCCTTGCTTATATATATTCCATAATGTACATCAAAAATCTTCCTAGGCCCCTTCTATTTTTTTTCTATGTTAGTGTGGTGCCCCCTAGTATCTTTTATTAGTGAGAACTCATTTATTATGTGTCCCTATCTACGATAATAATTACACCAAATATTGTTCCTCCTAGTTAGGGGAGGAGTCTCACTCTTCTAACATTTTGCTAGAATTTCCTATTTTAATCTTATTTTTTTCACTTCTAATTTCTAAATTTTGATTTCATATATTCTTGAGGAATCATTTTATCATCTCTATGATTGATATTCTATCTTAGTAGCTGATTTTACCACATTTTTACATGTTGAGTATTTTACATCTATTATTGCCTTATTGTAGGGGGTCAACCTAATAGAAACAACTCAATTTATTTTTTCTTCTATTAAAGGTTTTTCCAATTTTATAATCACACTTTGAAACATTGGTCATGCTACTTCATTGAATTATTTTTATCTTGTGTCATCTCCCATATTTTAGTTACATTTTATGTTGGTATATTTAAAGAGTGAAAATTTTCTTGAAATAGGGGACTCAAGTATTCCCATGTTTTATCAAAATTCCTTTATATACTACATAAGTGCCTCATCCCTAAGGTTTTATATATATTCACATAATTTTGTTTGATCATCATCAATGCTATTTCTACTCTAGTGAGATTCTAAAATATATAGATGCTTCCTAGCATATTTGGCATCTTTTTTAAAGATAGGAAACCTAGTCGTATCTATGGTCATTTTTGTAGGAGGTTAAGGTATTCTTCATTTATTTTTTAAAAATTTAGGGCTTATCCTTCCTTTTGATCTATTTTGGCTCTTCTTTCCTCTTTTATTTAGATTTTAACTACCCAATTCCTCTCTTTTTCTATTTTACCAATCTCTCATTTAGCTTTATCTATTGCCAACCAAGTATTAAAAAATTCCCTAATATCTCCTCAAGTTTATCCTCTTTTGTCAATTAATATTCTCTTATTTCACATTCATTTTTTGTATTTTATTTCTTGCATCATCTAAAAATTTTCCCTCTTTATATTTTCATGAGCACTTTGGTACTAAGTGATGCATTGGGGATTGAAAATTACCCACTCTTCATTTTGGGTGTTGTTATATTTTTATAGAATAACGTGTCTTTAGGATAACTAAAATAATCATGTAATATACCAATGCAAAATTTATAAACTATTTTTTTTCTCTTTTATGCTCCTACACTCATAGTGTTGTGTCCTACTTTCCCACAATAGTACTATGTTATCCATTGAATTTTTCCTCTTCTTCAACCACCTCTATTATTGTTGTAATATCTTACTCCATCTTCTCCTTGTCAATTTAATCATTATTATAACTTGTGAAAGGTTCCAAATCATGTATTTGAGGTAATCTATGGCGAATATTATTAATTTTCATTTGATTTTCTTTCCATTATAGTTTTTGATATCCATGATTTTCTTGGTAAAATTATCCTTATGCTAATCCTTGTGCTCTTTGTATTCTTACATAATTTTTAATGATTTTCTTATACTAATGGTCATATTCATCTTCCAATTCTTCTAATTGCACAAGAAAATTGTTAGCTTTATGCCTATTTCCTTGCTTATATATTCCATAATATACATTAAAAATCTTCCTAGGCACCTTCTATTTTTTTTTTTTTTTTTTATGTTAGTGTGGTGCCCCCTAGTATCTTCTATCAATGAGAACTCATTAGCCGATAGGCTATTTGTTTGAATTTTTTGTCGATATTTTCGTCAACCCAGCCATGAATTGGATTTGCTAGCGGCAAAGATGTCTCGACCGATGGTGGCTTGACCAGGTTTTTTTGTGGCTGCGTGGAGCTTGGTAATTACGTGGGTTGGAAGTGGTGGACTTGGTGTCCTCGATACGCAGAAGCTAAATGGTAAGTGTTTTCACGCGAGGGTTAATGCATTATGTCATTGTTGTGTGATGGGGGCAGATGAAGTAAATGGAATATTGAATGTTGTAGTGTGGGGAAGAATACTTTGATTAAGTTGTATTGTTGAAACAACCATTATGGTGTTGGTTTGATGAATACTATTCTAAAATCATCTCCTTGACAAAGTGGTTCCGTGGTTAGTCCTAATAGTAGACTATTGTAAAAATCATTAGCTTTTGGATAGATTTTATAATAGTAAATTGGAGGTTTTTAAAAAATTGTTCTCTGCAATCTGTAAGTCATTTTACATGGGTGTTTTGCATAAATGATTTATTTATTGTTTATGTTAAAACTATTGTTCTCCAAAATATGTAAGTCATTTTACATGGGTGTTGCATTGTGGGAAAGTATAGTCTAAAATGTGCCAGAAAATATATTGATTAAGTTGCATTTTCGAAAGAGCCATTGTGGTGTTGGTTTGATAGCAGAATATTCTAAAAATCATCAACTTCGGTTCTGTGGTTGGTTTGATAGGAAACTAAATATTCTAAAAATCTTTGGCTTTGACTCTGTTTTATAGCAGATTGGAGGGTTTTCAAGCTGTTCCTCCATAATCTATAAGTCATTTTACGCGTAGGTGTTTTGCATAAATGATTTTTTTTTTGTTTATGTTAAAATTGTTGTTGTCTAGAATCTGTAAGTCATTTTACATGGGTGTTTGTCATTATGGTTTTGTATGGATGGAGAAATTGCAGTTAAATCTTCTTTTTCTCGTCAAAAAATGGTTAGGGTTAGTAATTTTTTTGTCCCTCGTTTATTGTTTGTAATTATCTTTGTGCATCTTTGGCCTTATATCCGTTACCATAGGAGCAATTGTAGTTTAATCTTGTTTCTTTCGTCAAAAAAATATGGTTAGGGTTAGTAATTTTATCTCCCTTTGTCTATTGTTTTAGTTATCTTTGTGCATCTTTGTCAATACACCCATTAACATAGGACCAATTGTAGATTAACATAGGAGTGATTTCGTATATATATATATATATATGCAGAGGGTTAGTATGAAAGTAGAAACATGTTGGAGATAAAATTAGTTTGGTGGTCGTTAAGTGTTATTCTTGCTAATATCTCTTTTATTTGTGGAAATTTTATTTTTGAAGTTTACGACCAATTTTTTCGTTAGCCCAACTTATAGCATACGTGTGAACCCCAAAAGGACAAAAAATTATAGCACAATTTTTTTTATTTTTTTTTAAAGTAAACATAACATACAGGTAATACACATTAAGATATGACATGAATTTTATTTAAGTAGATTCATTAGCACATACATCCCTTGGGGTACATGAGGAGTCATTACGAGACTGAGATCCACACAACAACAATAAAGAATAAAATCCAAAGATATAATCCATAACAAAATAAACATTAACAATTATAACACATACATGAAAATCATTGATAAGGAACCATCTGCGTACACAAATACAACATATGCATAATTAACTTAACACATTGAATTACAATTGCCATGGTCAATAACCACACCGAGTTAACATTACATTACAGTACAATGTTCTAGAGGTACAATGATACAAAGGTGTTTCCAAACATAAATGGAAACCATACACAAGACTCATGATACAAATAAATAGATGAAAACTGGCTCCAAGACGGATACAACACTGAAGTCACTGCAACCGCACCAATCCGCACCTCTCGATCCTCGACTGGGGACCCAATGGGGTGCTTAGCACGTTCCACCCGACCATGTGAGTCCGAAGACCCACCCCCCATGCTAAGGAGCTAACAAGAAGAGTCCTCAACCAAGAACATCCAAACACGGAAACCACAAGACTCCACAACATACAAAAGTATCATAAAACTCAAGGATTACAAAGACATAATCAACAACAACCAAGAGTCATTAAAATAACTTAAAATCATACATCTCATCACATAAATCAAAGAAATGACCAGTAACAAGTAACCAAAGGATGATCATGAAACACTTCCAAATCAACTAAACATAATACAATTCCAAATTGTAATTAAACAACACAATGACATCATATCACAGTATCATAAGATACAAGATATTAATCAAATATAAAGCGAGATCATACAAGACCACAAAACATATAAGATGTATTAAAAGGCAATAATCATAAATCAATATAAATCCAAAATCAATAATCTAAACCAACTCCCTGACCTACTTCCAAAGGACCACAATAAAATTAAAACACACATGGGCAACTAGGGGAGAGTGTCCTTCATAGTCCTACATGGGCTGTCTGTGCTCTTCACTCCCAAGCTGGAGGCGCCCGGTCCCATCTATGGATATCTGTATACTGCACTCTAGCTTGGAGGCACCGGTCCATAGGGTGACTAATGCGGAGCCATAGACCTCTCGTGAAGATGAGGTCACAACCTTGCCAACCATGGCCTTCTCGGCCTTCCATTAGTCTGCGGAAGCACTAATGAAGACGAGGCATCCATTTTTTTAAAATCTTATAATGATATTACTACCCAACCCTCCTAAGTTAATTATTAGGTTTTCACTTGTTTACTAACTCACTCGTGGGTTATCCTGAGCCCTTCCCCTTAAACGGGGCATCGGCCCCCACGAGGAGCCACTCTCCCTAGAGACCCCACAACATAAAAACCAAGGGTTGTACCATCATAATCTGAACAAAGAATCACATCATAAAAGCATGCGAGGCATTACCCATCTCGCTATAATACATAATCAAAGTCTCAACAATTCCCATACAACCCTTGTAAAATCATGCAACCAAAACACTTGCCACATCAAGGCACATAAAGAGAGAGAACATATAATATCAATCATCTCAAGCCTCTGGAAGCCAAAAGAATGAAAACCCACAAACGAGGGTAAAGTGAAGCAACAAGAGTATTTCTCCAATAAATCCAACACAAGGATAAAATTTCCTCAAATAAGAGAGTAACTCAGAAAAGCCATAAAAAGGGAAGATTCATCAAGACCCATCCACAAATCAACAATGGTGTTACCTCAAATAGGGAACGCAAAAGAAAATCAACCTTTAAACAAAATCACTTAATAAAACCAAAAGCCACCAACTAGGCATTCCATGGGAGACCTCAATTTTCTCCTCACTAGAACCCCCTTATGATGGTACACAAACCACTTTCATAAAAACAACAACATAGCAATGACAACAATAATTGCAAGGCCACCAGATCAATTTCAATTCAAATATAATGAGTGAAAACATTGAAATAAGATCAACAACTCCATCCAGACTACATGATCAACTTCGATACAAAATAAATTAGAAATTCAAGAAGATCAACCATCCACAACTCATAAACCAAAACACTTGTTCCCAATTACATTGCAACAAAATTTAAATGACAAAGGATTCCTTGAATCAAAATTAATCTCCAACGGCATTCATACCAATACGGAAATATCCAAAAACAATCCTTCAACAAAAGAGGTAAAAGCATGCAACCAGGCATCCAAGGGACCAAATTAAAGAACACCTTAAATACTCAATCACTCACAACTCCATCAAACATTTGCATAATAAACATCAACCAAAAATTCAATTGAGAACAATATTTATTAACCAATCAATTAACGACCAGAACTAAAACTTTACAACTTACCCATACTAAAATAATTCATGATAACCATCACAAGTATTCTAAAAGTATTATCCATAAAGCATACTTACAAATCAATCATTAAATGAATATAAGGGAAGTCAATTTTCAAAAGATTAAAATTCCAGTTCACCAATAAACTATCCAATTCGAAATTACCCTAATCAATCTCTAACTATACCCATACATTTAAATTTCCCCTTTCATCATACTCACTTAACATTCACTTCCAATATTTAAATTAATTGTGAAAACCATTTAAGACCAATTGTCTATACTTTAAAAATGACAATAATAACAATACCCTAAATACTAAAACTACATATTAGAAATTACCACCTTAAAATCTTAAATCTATCTAAATAAATTTACATACATAAATACCTTTTAAAACCACTACATATTTATATATTTTAATTCTTTTTTTGAGGAGGAAAAGTAGAAAGAGAATAGATCTTTTCTAGGAATCAACAAGTCTACCAGACTATAACTTCACAAAATAAGAATAAAAGATGACTTATTCAATTCTATATTAAATTCTATTTCCACCATATACACATTTAAAAAAATAAGAATTAAACAATCAATGCTGATATAAATATATATTCACAAATTGCCCTTCTATTATATTATCCTATCAAATTCCACAAATTAACAAATTAAAAGGAATTCTTTTCTATTCCAAAGTATTCACTCAAAACAAGAATTAAATAAATCAATGCTATCATATATTCGTAAATTGATTTTTTTTAACTAACTTATCCTCTTATAGTTGGTAATTTAATAAATCAATAACAACTAATAGATTTCTTTCTAATTTCATGTTCACACTATAATACAATTATGTTTTTTAATCATATATAAAAAAAAAATAGAAAGAATTCTGTAAACAGAAATCTTAACAGTGCACTTAAAGATTACAGAAACATATACGATTTAATAAATATTTAAATATAAATATAAATAAATATATATATATATATATACATATATATATATATATAAATATATACATATATATATACATACATATATATATTAAATATTTATCAAACAATGCAATAAAGAAAAGACCTTTCGCATTTAAAACCCCTTTTTAAAATAAACAAAATTTCAAGAAACAAAATTTATTGTTATATATTTTTTGAAATAACCATCAGAGCCTCGTCGGTCAGGTGAATTTGTCCACTATTCGATGATTTTGCCTTGTGAGGACCACGATCCTTAGGCGCAGCGTATCTCAGACGACCAAATGTATGGTGGAAGATGCAGGCGGTAGGATACCGATAGGTCGGCCCAAAACATAAAAAAATTTAAATTTTATTTTTATTTTCTCTAATTTAAATTCGTGGGAGCACGGCTGAACACAGAGATAAGGAAATTTCATAAATAGATATGAATAAATATAATTACATTTATATATGTATATAATTACATTTATATATGTATATAATATATATTTATATATATATTTATACACATATTTATACGTATTTATATAATTCAAATACAGAGCCTGATATCATAATGGATAGATATATAAACAGAGCAAAGATATACAGGTACAGAATTGATTTTTAAGAAAATTATTTCTTTTCCCAGTAAAAAGAATTATTCTTAAGTTGACTAATTATATTTTCCAGACAAAATTACAGTACTACTGGTTCTTTTCCAAAATTCCCATCTTAGTTATATTATAATGAACAACAGTACAAATCCAACAATTAATTTTATTTAAATAACCAACAGTCCCGAACTCCCAGAAAATTTCAATTTAATAATTGACAGTCTAGAACCCAACCAAATTCCATTTTCACAATAGAAATCCCAATCCCCAGATGAAAATTTCATGCACAACGAAACAAATCCAATCAATTGCTATTTTATTTAATGCTACACAAATAAATAAGAGAGGAACCTGGCGTCCTGCGGTTGAAGAAGATCTGTAGAAGCTCTATTCCTTTTTGCCAATCCAACCCTCTTCCAACGAATGTTTCCAGCAGCGGCTACAAGATCCTCCCCTCAACTCCAATCTTATTCCTCAATGAATTCTCAGAATAATAAAAGAATGCAATACTACAACAGAAAGATGACTGCCAAAAATTCTCCAAAATTTCTTGGAAAGAGAATGCCAACCCTCTAACAACAAAACTCCCCTAAATAAAAAACACACACAAAAGTCTCTTCCATTTCCTCTTCATGCGAATGCCAAAAGTCACTTCTCCAAAAATGAAATTTAATTACATTCAAATCCACAAAAGATGGAGTTTTATATTTGTTTATTCTTCATATTCTCTAGTGAAAACCAAAAGTCACAACTCAAGAAATAAATCCAAATAATATTTAATCCCTTTTAATTCCTTTTGTTGCCTTTTCAAGTATTTATATTTCATTTTCTTTTATCAATCATTTTGATTAAACTAAATAAATTTAACTCCACAAAAATGAACTTCTATTTGAATATATATTCATTATCTTCACAATACACTATTTGTTAATTGCTTCCACATTAGAATAATTAAAATCAACCATTTGCAAGATTCTAAATAAGTATCCATTAAATTTCTTATTATAATAATTATCTTTTCAAGATTACTTGTTCATAACAATTTAAATCAATTTATCTAATAATATCACTTTTACTTTTAACGAATTAGTTTGATTGATCATTTGTTCTAAATCATTTGATTTGATTTAATTGATTATTATTTTAATTCCTAATTATATTTTAAATAACCTTGCAATTTCATTTATGATTTAATTAATTATTAAGCATGATTCTTGACATATTATATTTTCCACACAATCAAATGCTTTCGGTAACAATGGAAACACACACACACACAAGTCCAAAACAACCCGACAAGGAAATTATTACACAACTATGCATAGGATTTGTTGTGTAATAGGTCTTACAATTTTGTAAAATATTTAGTGCCGGAAATGTAGATCAAATTTTGAATTGACAATCCAACTCTTACACACAAACAGCAGCCTGACTCTTGACACCCGGTAGCAACTAGAGCGAGGAAGCGATCCTGGCTGGTTTGTTTGGTTCTCCTTGACTTAGCGGCTCATAATAAAATGCGAGAGTACATCACGGGTGCGGCTCATTATAGCCATGCAACGCAATGGAGTTCTACTTACGCTTGGTTCACCCTCTGAAAAGTGATATTGGTGATGGGTGCTGATGCTTAAAGCGGTGGAAAAATGAGCTCAATGCGCTTTCACCCACTAGCGATGGGTATGAATGGCTCAGCCGAATTAGGAGCAATACTTAGATTTTAGGCGGCCCGGTTCAGTGTAGCCGTTTGCAATATCCCGAGTTGGGGCCCGAGGAGGATGAAGGTTGGGCAAACCCCGTAATCTTTACTTCGTTCAGATTCCCGTCTCCCCTACTTCTCCGTTCAGATTCCGGTCTCTCCGGAATCTCCGTTCAGATTCCGGTCTCTCCGGAATCTCCGTTCAGATTCCGGTAAAAGCGGAATCTCCGTTCAGATTCCGGTAAAAGCGGAATCTTCTTCTCAAGATTCCGGTAATACCGGGGGTTCACGAACCTGAATCTCCCACCCAACGCGGCTATCTCCCCCCTGTTCCCCCGGTCTCCCCTCGGATGATAGTTGGAGGTAGATTAGTTTGCTATAATGCCCCCTTTCCGGTAAAGTAGTCTATAGATAGGGGCGACTATATATTGTCACCTCGATCAACATCCGAATGAACTAGAGATCGAGTAGGCAGAAATGTTAGCTCGACTAAGGACTGACGGATTCAACCTGCACGACTCGACTATCTATAGCTCCTCTGCATCCGGGTACTCACTAGACTGACTTTAGGGCATTTAACTACATACTATACTTCAGTTCCGCATCCGGCCCTATATAGATATGGCAGTTCTGCATCCGGGTATGGAATGGACTCAACCTGACCTGCACGAATCGACTATCTATAGTCATCCGAAGAATCATATCATCCTCATCCGGTTCTCGCTGGGGTGGGTGGGAGGTAGAAGCGAAGAATCATCTGGTTCTCGCTTTCTTTATAGTCATCCGTTGATCGCAGCTGCCATATATATATAGAGGGGCTCTCCCTCTCCCAGCTGCCAATGCCCTCTCAAGTTGGGGCCTCTCTCTATATAGCTGCTCTGGCGGGGAGAACTAAGACTCTCCCGGCTTCCAAGGGGTTGGTTGCCCACCTGGTCTAATGGAGAGGTTGCCCCCGCACTCATGGAAAGCAACTATCGTAGGATAGGATAAGGATAAATAGTTTGGGGGCCCCCGATTCCATTTGATCTGAGAGTAGAGGCGGGGGTGGAGAGTAGGACTTCTTTATCACCCGTTTCTCGCCCCCAAGTTTTAGACAGGAAAGATCCTTTGTTTCTATCCTGTGGGAGGGAGGGAAGGTGTGTGCTGTACAGGATGGAAAGTGAACAAGAAAAACTGTTCTGAAGTTCGATGGTTAGGGAGATGGTCCTTGCCCTCACCCACGGAGAGTTAGCCTTTCTCTTAGTCATTGGGCTAGAACTTCCTACTCCATCCTGGCAGGGGTTCATTAGGAAAGCACAATCCCCCTACTATTCTAAGGGCTCTGGCGGAAAGAAAGAACAATCGTTTGGTACCATGCGAGGATTAGACGGATCGACCTTCCTTCCAACAAAGTTAGGCCCTGGTAATGAGCAAGCACAGTAACTCCCTGCCTCCCATCCAACAATATTACCGGTGCCTTTTGAACCCCCTCTAGCTGGATGTCTTACCTCAACTCGTTAATTAGGCCATCCGGGGGTGTAAAGGGAGGGCACCCCCTACGGTAGCTCCTTTCCATCGGACCTAACTTTCTTTCTTTACATCCATCCCCCCTACAATTCTATGGCCCACCACTCCTAATGATATGGTCAAATGCAGAGGACTTCAACCTCGCTCCGCGGGGAGTTCTAAACTATAGTTCCCTTAAGCACACCCGGGAATTATAGTATAGCTACTCACCGATGGGTGAAAGCCTGAACTGAACACCGGGAAAGAAACTAGAATCGGAAACGGAGTTCCATCCAGCCTCCGGTCCAACTATAGTTAATGAACTTGCATGCTCTTCATCTGGAGGTGAAGGCAAGCTCCCACCCTAGCTTCATCTGGAGGTGAAGGCAAGCTCCCACCCACGGAGCATCAATCTATCTCCTCCTAAGTTCCGGGCGAGCAAAGAAACTCAACTAGAATATGTTAGTTGTTTGCACCGGCCAATCTTCACTCTTCCGAACAGGGGGTGTAGAGGGCAACTTCTTCCAGGTAGCTCCTCATCCTTCGAGAAAGAGCCTTGCCTACTCACCCTTCAGGTTAATTCGTTGAGTTAAGGAGGTCACTGCTGGAGCTAAGTCCCTACGCTAGCTAGCCAAACATGAAACTATCCAGCCAACCGGGATGGATTAGTTACTCGAGCTACCTTCCCGATATAGTTCGAACAGTTAGTTGGGAAAGAAAGAAAGAAAGCTCGTGTGCGGATGGAAGTCTCGGCCGAGAGAGAAAGCGGTTCAACTAATAAACTAATTTGGATAGCTCGAGCTACCTTCCCGAGCTCCATAGAATAGTAGGGGCCCTCCCTCCCATCGAGCCCATAGCCCCTCAAATTTTATGGTAGGGCTGAACCCTCCCCGTTATACTGGATGGTACAGGCCCTTGAGAATGTTAGGCCAATCCAACTTCTCTATGCACACCCCCGAGAGTTGATTCTCTACTCAATTAATATACCGGGGGGGCCGGGGCCCTAACTTCCTATCTCAGCTTCAGAGCGGGCTGTTTGGAAGGCTCCTCCCATTCGTTAATCAACTATATCCGGGTGTTCATGGGGGAATCAACGTTTGAACGGCTATAGAAATATAACTAGTCCTTACACACGATTCGCAGCAACTTGAATTCCCGTGGGTGGATCAGGAACTATAGCTTCCCACTGTTCCATCCTGAACGTGTAGTAAGGGTAGGGTAACGAGGGAGAACAATCCAATGACAATGAAGGAGATGGTAACATTGCGATGCAGCCTCTTCATCTGGGCTCTTCATCTGTTTCTCGTTCGCTCTCTCAAAAATAACACCTGATGGGTGAGATAAGCTATTTATTATGAGCCGTCACCAATACTTCTTTCGTAGGGTGAACCAAGCGTAAGTAGAACTCATTATGTTGTACAGAAGCTATAATGAGCCGGCACCCAGATGTACTCTATTTATTATGAGCCGGCCAAGTCAAGGAAGCAACCAAACAACCAGCTAGCTCTTCCGGCTTACCAGCCAAACAACTAGAGCGAGGCTTGATAGGGGGACATCAGCCCATGAATAAGTACGAAACGAACGAGGTATTTTGGTAAATTCTCCTTCCTAAAGCTACTTAGATGTTTCGTAGGGTTCATCATGGCCAGTTTTCGGTGACCGCTCGCTCAATCATTTTCCCCCGCTATAGTACTTGGCTAAAGAGAATCCGGTCTACATTATATATGCATGCATGTTTAGGAGCTATTGTTTGGCTAAGCCTTCATTAGGCTACTTTCTTATCTATTCTATGCGTGCACATCAAACGCAGCTCCAGGTTGGCTAACGAAGCTTGGCAGCTATGTATTCCCGAATAGTAGTACCCCAACCCAAGAGAACATAGTATTTTAAGGGTATTCTATCCAATGCCTTACTTGTCTTTGTATGAATATGTTTAGTGTGGGTTTTCGATCATCTATGATTTGTATGATTCTTAAGTGTTTTTCTAATACTTGTTTTACAATTTCCCTATTTTGTCTATAATATTTAGTGGAAAATTATGTAGCTTGAATTTTGAATTGAGAAGCCAACTGTTACATAGAATTTGTTGTTACACCTTGTCTAGATAGTGATAGAATTTCAGGTAAGCAGGAATATACTGCAAACTCAAATCTATACATGCATTTGACTTGAACTAGGTTCTTTACTTTGAATATTCTTTGTAAGTAATTTCACATACATAGATGTCCATATCTAAACTTTTTTGGTGAAGGGAAATTGGAAAAGACCTATTAGGAAAACACTTAACAATCACAGGAAAATGACAATGTTGGAAAACCCACATTAAATAGAACTTTAAAATATGGAGAATAGAAATAGGAAAACTATGATAATGAAAGTTTGGTATGGGGAACTGGAAAAAATAATATCATGAAGAACACATATTGTGGTACAAGACAAAAGTGAGAAGTGGAAAAGAGCTATTAGAAAACAATTAGAATCGGAGGAAAATGACATATGTTCTAAAACCCACACTAGATAGAAGTTTAAAATATGGAGAATAGAAGAGGCAAACTACAATAATGAACAATTTGTTATGGGGAACTAAAAATAGAATATCATGAAGAACAGTTTGTTGTGGGGAAGTTGAAATAGATGAGGAACAAAGAATATAATGAAACATATTGATATAAGACACTTCCATCCCACATAACTAGCAAGCTCCACCCCTTACATAAACAAACCTAGATAGTTTGTTTTAGGGAGCTTCAAGTAGATCAGGAAAATAAGAATATCATGAAACATATTGATACAAGATTTGAGCTATGTTCTTTGTTAATAAATATTGAAGACAAAAACATAAATTGTATGAGAGGTGTTAGAATAACAATTATTTTCTACTATATTATTATTGAATATGTGATCCTAACTAAAATGTAAGCCAAAACACCAATAAGACATTAAATCAAAGGAAACTAATTGAAAAGTAAAGAAAACTCTTAAAACAACAACTCCTTCGAAAGCATCTTATTGTGCTCTATCTCCAAGGATTCGTTGCAAGTACTGGTCCTCAGTTGGTGTAAGCAGCGGCTTGTTAGAATGACAACTTCGAAGAATGAGCTTATGCAAAATGCATGTCTATTTGCTAAATGATTTAAGCTATGATGTGGAAACTAAGATGCTATGAACTTGAAATAAAAATTCTTGAAAAGATTGCTAAATGTTGATTAGAATATCACTTCAAAGATCAATGTGTGTGTGAATATGTGATCTAACTAAAGAAATGTAAACCAACACACCAATAAGACATTAAATCAAAGGAAACTAATTAAAAAGTAAATCAAACTCTTAAAACAACAGCTCCTTCAAAAGTGTCTTATTGTGCTCTATCTCCAAGGATTCATTGCAAGTACTGGCCCTCAGTTGGTGTAAGCAACAACTTGTTCGAATGACAACTTCGAAGAATGAGCTTATACAAAATGCATGTCTATTTGCTAAATGATTTAAGCTATGATGTGAAAACTAAAATTCTATAAACTTGAAATAAAAATCTCTGAAAAGATTGCTAAATGCTGATTAGAATGCAACTATAATAATAGCACTAAATTCACAAATTCTAGGGTTCTTTTCAACTCACAAAGAGGTTGTATTTATAGGTTTTTGGAGGCAAGAATCTAGTTGGCAAAGATCAACGGTAAAAAATAAGCCTGTCAAGATGAATGGTGAGAGATTCTGAAAGTTGAGAAAAAGATGGAAGGTTGAGAGAATAATGGAAGATGTTTCCTCCTACACAATCTTTTCCACTCAACATTGAAGGAAATTTGCCATTTGAGGAGTTAGTTGATAGTTGAAGATAAATCTCATAATTAAATAAATATTTAATTACATGTGATAATGAATTTAGAAGTTTCCATAATTAAATATTTAATATTTAATTACGTGTGAGAAGATGATAGAAAAGTGTTTAATTAAATATATAAAATACTTAATTAAATATGAAGTGAAGAAAGTTTCTAATTAAATATTTTAGAATATTTAATTAAATGTAGAGTGAGGAAAGTTTCTAATTAAATATTTAGAATATTTAATTAAATGTGAAAAAGGAATTTAGAGGAATATCATTTGAATTTAAAATTCAAACTTATGATAATTAATATAAATAAATTGTAGAATTTTTTTAATTAATTAAGAGGAATACGAAAGATGGTAAAAATTAAATAAATTTGTTTATTTAATTAGAAGAATTAGAGAACTCAACAAAGGGGGCCTCTTGCACCAAACCCGAGTGACCTTCTGGGCCCCAGTGCAGTTTCGCTTCTATACTGTGTTTTGAAAGGGAAAAAAGCAGA
Source organism: Sequoia sempervirens (assembly GCA_007258455.2). Classification (NCBI taxonomy): domain Eukaryota; kingdom Viridiplantae; phylum Streptophyta; class Pinopsida; order Cupressales; family Cupressaceae; genus Sequoia; species Sequoia sempervirens. The sequence continues at coordinate 6,482 of VDFB02170120.1, read as the reverse complement.
CATAATGAAGCAAAGTCTAATATAAGGCGATGCGCCAAAATTACTAATGGGCATGATAAATCATAGATTTAAAGGCCTGAATAGTGTCGTTGCGTTCCAAAATGTCAGAGATTTAAAAATATAGCATAGACAATTCATTTATTGACATAAAATAATATTGCATACATCCTCGCTACTAAGAAGAGTCATTAGACATGATTTAGGTAAGCAAGCTTGTATTCAACATATATAGAAGCCTTTGAAATGAAATGCTTAAGACAGTATAGAGCACAATTTATAGTTTGATCAAAGCATGAAAAATAGAAAGGCCTAACAATTGGCACAGTCTAACAGTTTCTTACAAATAAAATAGTAAAAGAGGTCTGGTATCTTTTGCTAAAACCAGTGTGTTTCTCTTCAAAATCTTGGCCCCTGCTCTCTGCGACAGAGAGAGCATATATAGTAGGAAAAGAAACCTCCCACCGCTTAGGAGAAGTGTAACAGAAAAGATCCCACAATCTTTTGCAATGATGCCTGAATTAGAAGATTTCTAAGGCCGTTACAACGACATCGAGTTAGAACACAACATCCGGTCATCTAGGTGTAGGTGCATCCCTTGTAATGATGGCAGTGGTCCCAGCCAAGCCCGAGGCGACAAGTGTCAACCACCGCTATAAACGACCATGACGAGCGACACCCAATAGTATCATCTGTCTCAGCTAGCCTATCGCCCGCTCTACATATTAGTCATAAGGCACGTGGCAGCCTCCCGCTGCCCGTATGAAAACTTCCCTCATAGCTGCCGAGAGATTGCAAAGATGCAACACGTGTCCAATGAAATTTTGAGTCCATATCATATGGAGAAAGCGCATCAATAAGATTGTGAAGAGCGCGCTTAAGCGGCGTTTTGTTACTTGCATGATTGTTCACTTCCCTACTGTGTTGAAAGATCTGCGAACGGTTGCCACCTAACAGAAGGTGGGGCCCGCCAACACCTTTTAGAAAGTAAAAATAAACCCTGCGGAAGCATTTCGCATCTCGTATTTGTTCATTTCATTCCCACATTAAAAACTTGCGATTCGCTGCCACGTAGCAGATGTCTGACTCTCTGACAATCTTTAGAAATAATGGCCCCGCAGAAGTCTTTCGCAACCCGAAGAGACTTTAAGGAAATAAGAAATAAAGCCGCCCACTTAAAGTGTGACCGCGTGGATGCCAGTAGCTGACTCATCGGAGTTACGAGGAAGTACGTTGAAGTTGCGAAGAGGAGATGCGCAAAGTGGTAGATCAAAACTTGATGGAAAGCCGAATAAACTCGGAGATGCACATGCCGGCGTACACACAATACAAAAGAAACCTGAAGGGAGCTGTTGAAATATTTATTTTAACAATAACACAGTTACTATTTAACAAAATGATGTTGCTTACATATAAAACATTCAATGTTTATAATAGAACAATATTGTTTCAACTAAACAAGTATAGAACAATGTTGTTTCATCTTAACAACTACAAAACAATATTGTTCATGGATAAACATTCATTGTTTATAACATAACGGGACTGTTTACAACAAAATAGTTACAAGATGATGTTGTTCACAAATAACATTCATTATTTATAATAGAACAAGGTTGTTCACATCGAACAATTTACATAACAATGTTGTTCACCAATATACATTCACTGTTTATAACATAATGGGACTGTTTACAAAAAAATAGTTACAGAATGATGTTGTTCACAAATAACATTCATTGTTTATAGCAGAACAAGGCAAATCAATGCTTCATTCAAAGAATAGAGTGTCCCTCATTCAGGGTTTTCATCATATAAATGTTACTGAAAATCCATTATATATATATATAAGTAAGAAATCAACAATGACATGCTTGTTACTGTGAAACCCCGAGGTAATCTTTAAGACACGAGACAAGTTTCAATAGCTTCCAAGGTTCTATAAATGCACCTGTGTTTTACAAAAGGTTAACAAGGAGTCGTGAGAAATCCGTTCTTTGGTTGCTTAGGAATGACTATTCCTTAAATGTCAGTTGTTGTTTCCTTAACTACTCCAAGGTCGAATTTAAAGAAATCCCTCTAATGGCAAATGTAAATACAATCATATATTTTGACATGCAGTATTGAACCTATAAGCACTTTAAATGCAACTTGTCAATCCTACAGATCGAATCATAAAAAGATATATGAGACATTTACCTAGTTTGTTCGTCGTTCGAAATGAATGATGTCATCTTATGAATGCTACAACTAATGCATTTATGACTTTAAACTTGGAGCCTAATCTTAATCGAAGCGCAATATCTCGAGCATAGGAAGGTGTTTCTCAATATTTTTTTTATTTGGGGTAAAATTTTGTGCTCTTCGTAGTGGTGTGATCAATGTTTGCTCAAGTGATCATATTTTTCCTCACCAGATCTTTAGTACAATTCTCATTTTTTGAAATTTTAAACGAACGTAACTTTCATATACAACCTCAGATTGAGCTGATTTTTTTAGGTGAATATTTTTCCAAGAACACCACATTGGTGCTATTTTGAGGTTCTCATTTAGATATTTTATTGTACTTTCACTATTTGAGTCCATTTTTGGACATTGTAAAACTCTAGAAAATAAATCTAGCATTGTAAACACACTGATTTATAAAGTTTCAAATCATTTTTTGTTGGGGGGATTCTTGATTGAGTGAAAAGGGGGAGTCTCTCTTGGTGTGTGTGTGTGCATTTTTATCTATTTAATTGTGCTCTTCTTTTCCTACACATGGATCATTCTAAGGTTCATTTGATAACACCTTATAATTATGCAATATGACATCAACATGCATGGAATGCCTTAATGCATCTTGGGTATACTCCATATGTTGAACAAAAGTTAGTTGAACCTACAAATGATAAGGAAAAGATAAAATGGATGCTTGAACATACAATATCTCTTGGATCTCTTTGTACTTTTGTTTCCCTTGATTTTATGTTTTATAATGAAGCATGTACCAACTCACATGATGCTTGGGAAAAATTAAAATCTTTGTATGGTACAACAAATGAATTCAAAGGGTATCAGATTGACAATGACTTGACGAGTCTTGATCCAAAGAGTTTTGGAAACATCCGGGATTATATTACTAAGGTTAATGATCTGAGAGCATAATGTACAACATGTGGTATTGAGAAAAAGGACATTTTGTTAATCTATAATTTACTAAATAAACTTGGTCTTGAATTTGCAGCTTTTGTTTTTAGTTTTCATACTCACAAACTAACTGTGGAATTTGCATATACTATGCCTTCATTTGCATATTTTTATAAGATGTTAATGCATGAACAATAGAAGCTTCTTTCTATGAGTCTCATAAAGCCATCACAAGCTCAGGCTTTGTTGGTTGGTCAACCTACAGGACAAAAAAAGTTAGGATAATCTAAAAAGAAATCAAAGAAATCAAAGAAAAATCCACACACATATCAAGCACAAAACAAATCCTCTTCAAAGTAGGATTCATTTAAGAAGGAGAATTCTACTTGTTCATATTGCAAGAGGACTTGACATGAAGAAAATTCTTGTTATAAGAAGGATATTGATGAACTAAAACATCTTCTTAAGAAGAACAACATTGATCTACCTTCTAGAATGTCTTAGTCAACTTCATCTTCTTCACATTCTAAACAATCAGGATCTAGTAATGATAAAAGTCATGTGGGTTTTGCTTCTAAGTCTAAGAAAAACAAGGGTAAAGCTCCTTGTGCTTCTGCAAGTCTTGAAGATCAGGGAAATGACTTCTAGATTTTGGAGCTTTTGATCAAATGGATTCTACATAATTTGTGTTCTCTTCTTTTGAGCCTTGTATGTTATGCCACCTATTATGATGGGAAACATTTAAATGAATGTAAGTGGGAGGGGATATGCTGATATTGGGGATGACACCTTCAATGATATTTTTTGTGTACCTCGTTTGACGAATAATCTTCTTCCCATCTATCAAATCACTCATGGTGGATCAGGGAAGACTATGGAATTCATACCTAATTCAGTTATCATTAGAGACTTGGAGAGCAAAGAGATAATTTCTACTGAGATGGTTGATCATGCATATTAGTTATACACCTTTTCAGACTTTGCACCTAATGATGGTTCTGATCCCTTGTTTATTGATCTCACTCCTTGTGTGACATTTGATTTTGAGGAGAATTTTGGTTACTTGAATTTGGGTATTCTCACATCGAATCCAGTTCTTCATCCTTGCATTCCTTCTCCTCCACCTATTATTGATTTTGAGGATACTTGTGTTTCTACATTCATGGCTACTTGTGATTCAGTGCAACAGGATCTACATCTTCCAGATATAGCTGCTTGAGATGACTACTTGACAAAACTTGCAAATTTGTTTGTAGAGTCCCATATTTTAGATTTGGGAGATGCTACTGATTGTATTCATCATATTTTTGATGGAGTTGATTATTCTTCAATGGTTATGGAGGAACCTTTGGATCCTCTTGTTCATTCTCCACATAATCATTCATCATACTTGACATGATAGTGGATACTTTTGAGCAACATTTGGAGAAGGTATATTTATCTTCAAAGGAGAGATTGGAGTCTTTGGATCTTGTTTTACATACATCTCTACTAGGTTCTAGATTGTCATCGTCATCAGTGTGGCATAGAGTGCCTAATTTGATAGTGACAACTTTTAGGATCGACATGAAGACCCATGTGTAGTTTTCAAAGACTGCTTACATTTTGAGCTTTCTTCCCTTATATTCCTTTTAGGAATGGGAAGATGTTCTCCATGCACCTTTGGTTTTGTTTCTTCCTAAGGGGAGGAATGTTGTTTGATGATTGTGGACCATCTTCTACATCCAATTTCAAGCATCAACCATTGGCACCGTTGACTACTTAAGAGGAGGCTACTTAGTCTCCCTTCTCTCTATTTTGGAGGGGACTTTTTCCTTGTATGAGATTCTTTTTAATGTGGAGGAACTTATTTTATTTTCTCTCTTTTGGGGAGGAGTTTTGTCCCACTAGGTTTTCTCCTTTTCTTTGTTTGTGAGAGATTATTTTGTACATGGGTAACTAACATGGCCTTGTATCTAAAACCCATCTTTGTGTCTTTTCACCCACCTAAGCTATGCTTAAGGGGGTGTTAGTGTAGGATTTTATTTTTTTATTTTCCTTATGTTAGGGAATATTTAATCCACCTAAGCTATGCTTAAGGGGGTGTTAGTGTAGGATTTTATTTTTTATTTTCACACACATTATTAAGATTGCTTAGGCTATATTATAATGGTCAGAATGAGGACATATGGCATAATCCATCAATTACATGTGTCACTCACACCCACCTTTGGGTAGTTGAGTCTCACACCCTCTGTTGGATTTATCAGCTACCTCCCATAACCATTTGTTTGTCCTTAACTAAGTTGGCATAACCATGTAATTTGACATTTACCAAGTAGGTGAAACTCCCACCTATTATGGGAAGTTGGGAGTTATTAATCCTCTTGGAATTATTTTCCCTTATTTTTCTATATAAACAACCCTCACCTTTCCCTATGCTGAGTTCACTAGTTCACTTGTTCATGAGTGCTAGTTCAATGTTAAGGAGTGTTGAGTTTTGTTAATCTCTAGATTCTTGTCTTGCTTTCCTTCAGCTGTTTGGATCTTGGGTGGCTTCATAGCTAAATATAACACCATCGACTTACAAATTCATAATTTACCAAGAGACACAACATATTAAAATCATAACATAGTATAAGTTATATATAAAAAAACCAAAGATACTTAATAATCCCTCTTCAAAATCTATAAAACCACATGTAATAAAGAAGATACCATTACAAAGATAGTAATGAATTAGAATATTGTGACATTCATCAAATATCTATCACAATCATACCAATAAATGTGGCAAGATTGACCCTTGTGCTAGAAGACCTATCATTATTCATCGCATAGAAGTTGCCCTAAAGATCTATTAATGGCCAAGGAGACATTCGCTACATACACGACTTACAAATTTATGTCCTTGTGATTTGAAAAACATGTTACATTAAAGGAAATTGTATTTGTTAGAGTTGAAACCTTAGACAATCCTTAACACTTGTATTTTTGTTGAAATGTAGAAATAAGCAACCCTTTTGATGAATCAACTAGTATGTATAGCACTTAGTTTGGTTTCTTATTTGCTTACAAGAATTCGATAGAGGATTGGAGATAATATATTTGACATGCAATGTAAGTGAAATGCCATGAAATAAATTGAATGGTTGGTTTGGAATTAGCACAAGGAACATCAAGAGTTCAAACTCAACCACTACATTATGACCATGGGGACATTTTCATCTTCCATGATTAATCATTCCCTTGAGATGAGTTATGGTGAGAGAAATTCCTCTTAGAGTAGTTGCAAGAGTCAAATCAAGTCATTAATATTATCTTGGGAAGATTCAATGAGTGACAAAAGAAATATAGAGGAAATGCAAGAATATGGG